>UYWX01000067.1:0-58764 GCA_900622495.1 Hydatigera taeniaeformis
AAACTTTTCTGAAATTGTGTCTTGCCAAAATGAAGTGTTTCCATCAACTGAATGCGATGAGTAAATTCATCAAGTGGACGAAATCCTTTTCGACAGGAACAGTTAATATTTTTAGTTTGCTGTTTGGCATTTAGGTATGATTATGAATCACAATGGCCGTTGCATTCGTTTAGAAAGAAGCTCATTAAGCTCTGCCATGAACAAAGGGAGGGATCAGATTTTTTAAAAAATTACGCCCATTTATCCACACGAATTACTACATAAATGACTAAATATCACTAGGAGAGCGTTTGAAAGAAGGTGATGTTGAGTACTTAAAGAGGACTGACTACCGCGTCACCCCTTTTGCGTGAGAATCTACTTTCTTACCGAGTCGTTTGCATTCTTGACCGTCGCTTCAAATCCGTAATGAGACAGGTGGCCTGTTGAGCGTGGATAGACAGATGGGCTCAGTAGAAGGAAACTCCGCAGCAATGTCGTTGAGCTCCCAATTCGTTTTCGTCACCACCGCACTCTACAAAATTAGAATTAAACCCTGTCTGACGCTTGTCTCCTCTTGTAAAATGGCAACAAACATTAATGCAACGTCGAAACTCGCATTTTTAGTTTCCACCACATCCACTAAGTTAGAAACGCAGGGTTGAACTTTTGGGTTTTGTGTGTGTGTGTGGTGGCAAAGGGAGTCAAGCAAAACTCCGAGATTTCACTGAGACAACCTACATGCATTCAAAGAGGCACTAATAAGACTTGACTTAAACCACGTACACATGGTCTGTTGTTTGAAAAGCAAAAGTGTACGCATTTTTATGAACAATTCCACCACCACCACCACCACCACTACTACTCTACCCTCGTAGACAGCACGCAGACTCGTTTTTACATGTCGTAATTTGACCTTCTTATGCTATCAGCGGTAGTAGACCAGGAAAGACAGGTTGACTGGAGCTGCGGCAACACTTAAGCGAGGATGAAGCTCGAAGAGCATTTGATCTTGACGACTACTTAATGACGCAGACAGTCCCACAATCCACCCTCTTGGAGTTGCCTCGGCATAATTAATATCTTCATGTGTAAACACTTCACCAGTATTCACTTCTCATTTTTTTATCCAATTTTAACTTTTCATAAATAAATATGCGCTTGAACTCGCAAATACATATTCTTGCATGCATTCATGCAGGCATTCGTGTGTGCCAGTGGTTCGTCAAGTCAAAATGGATTGCAAATTTCGTCATTATCATACTTGTTTGACTTATGTAAGTTTAAAGCCTTAAATCACTCCCTCGCGTCAAATGTTTTGGCAGTGCTCAAACCGCTGATGAGGACGCTAACACAAATCCATGAGTATATTTATAAAAAAGTAGTGACTGTGGAAGTAGCAACTCAGAGAACATTATTCGTCATCCACTCCGACATCCTCTTCGCCCGGTACATTTGATTGGACCGTATTTTTTGCATTCCACACATTTGAATTTTCCGTGAACTCTTTCGTGTTGCGGGCGGTGAAGGTAAGGCATGTCCAGCCTCATCATAAGTGGTGAGAGTAGAGCAGACGCTTAAAAATTTTGAAAAACGATGGTTTCGTTTGGGAATGATATGTCTGTTTTAGTTTTCAGTGCCAATTAAGTGTGATCTAGCCGGTGCAGGATCGGAATCAGTATTCAAAAACACGTATCATGTAGTGATGGGGATAGCAATAAAATTGTGAACACTCAATGGGATCCGTTTAGTCAAGCAAAAACATGTGTGAGTAGCCGTTCGGTTGGCTCGAGGACTGCAAATAATGGTCCACCTCTTGTCCATTAAAATTGTTCTTTTTAAATTTATTGTGAATAGGAAAACTGTTTTTTTACATGACTGTTATCTGAAATACAATCATATAATGCTAACTTTTCTTGGAAGGATTTTGCACGTTGACTTTCACGCATAGATGTGATTAAAAAGCCCTTGCCTCACCTCCGTGCCGCACTTGGAGTCTTTTGTAGGCGTCAGTGGATTGTGGGTCAACATTAGCGTATGAATCATCATCATGAGTTATTTCATGCATTTCCACCGTTGACACTTCGTTCAACGCTGTTTATAACCGCCAGCTACTAATGCTGGTATTTGAAATGCTTGTAATTCAGCTGTTGTACCATCTGTTTTGCCACTAAGACCCTCAAAAGTCTGACTTGACTTGAGACACCTAGTTAATAATTATGCAAGCCTCGATAACATAAATTAGATATTTTTATATATTGCGATTCACATTCACCGATTCTCATTGAATTGTCTGAGAAAACCAATGATTTCTATTTATCCATTCTTCAAACTTTCATTATTTTAAGGTGGTATGATGGAGTTTTGGGAGACGAGGCAATCTTTCTGTTTTCCGGGATCTAACACACAAAGGCGGATGTATGCATATACGGGTAGGGTGTTGAGGCCTCGGCACCAATCGTAGGAGTCTGGTATCAGTGTGTGTGCGAGTGCGCGTAGCTCCTAAATCTGTACCAGTCGCGATGGTGATTAACACTCCTTGACTTTCAAAAATGTGTAGGCGCCTGAGAAGCGTGCAACAATGCGCAAAAGCAGAGCCGGTGGTGGAAGTAGCAGGAGCATGCCCTCACAGTTCGTCCTGAGCGTACAGTGAAATAAGGCTGAGGCGTCGAGATGCTGCGTTAACCACGTTAACCAATGCCCATCGATATCTGAAATCGATAATCGCTGCATACTCACATGCACAAACTTCCCTTTTGCCCAAATATACAGGCATTTGGTGCTACAGTCTATTCTTTAATGAATTCTAGGGCTTCCTTATAATGATTCAAAAAGCGTAACCTTACTCAGACATACTTGTACAAAGCCATGCGTAGCTTCACACCCTTTGGTCATCTTCAACCGACACCCGTTGACAGGACCTTAAAAAAGGAATTGCAGCAGAATGAGTATTATAAATGTATCACTTTTCCAACCACTTCAACTGGCGTGGTTGGTGTAAACACAAATAGATTTTCAGATCATATTTTTGAGCTTAATCCCTGTACTTGCGATGTATTTTGTTGCAGCTGGTTGGTATGACGAACCCAAAGAGGACGTCACATTCACGCGATGCTTGTAACGAATACGTTAAGGACAAAAAATAATTTATAGGAGCAGTGAAATATCAAGCCGCATTGCATTTAAATATTTTAGTAAGAACCAAATAAATACTTAAATTCCATATTAAATTAACAAAGTTTGTTTTTGGGTCTGTCGATTTACTTCGAACAGGTTTAAAGTACACATTACAAGGCATGTAATGATTAGAAGTTTTTCAACTCACTTAAATTTTGCAATAGAAAATAGTAAATTTTATGGTCAAGGCAGTGAAAGTCTATTTACGAAGTTCTTTAATTGTAAACAGTTCTCCTACTTGGCCTTGAGTGGGATGGGAGGGCGTGTGGTAGTTTGCACTTTGTATAATCTATGCTAGATGGTAAAGCTACAGTTATTTCCTGTTTGATTTGTCCTAAAAACAACTCTTATCACCTTATCTTATCGGTTCTTTTAGAAAGGTACAAATGGGGGTTAATCGAACACGCTTTTACGTGTTACTGTTATGGTGGCTAGGTTGATGATCCATTTCGGTTGTCTGTAGGGCCGTTGATACTGAGCCAGCCACGAACTAGTGTTCGGATTCTCACCTTCACATGGAACATAGTCCTAAACTCTTGACTTCTTCATTTTCTAATCGGGTGTTGGCGTTCGAGAATAAGGAAATCACGGTTGTAAACAGATCTGTTGATCTTGAGACAACTGATTGGGTGTACAATATTTCTGTGCAAAAACAACTAAAATATTCTTTTCGGTGTGCTCTATTTTCCTCTGATAACCCACTGGTGAACACGTTGGATCTCGGTTGAGACGTTCCAACATAATTAATGATTCAGTTTTGTTATGTCAAAATAGACGCCATTTCAATTTTTGACATTAAATTGCCCTTCTTCAAACTCTTTCCCGTCTCGGTGCTTGATGGTACTACCGCAGGCCCTTTGAACGTTGACTACGCAATAAATAACTTCAAGCTACGCTGAATTGAAGTCGAGTCACCTACATTTGGTAGCTTGTAGCCACACAAATAAATCAACATGCATTGTTAATGTGCCAACGCCTTTGCGGGAGCCGCAAGTATTGGCAATAGTTAAAAAGCAATTTTTCACATTGATTTCATTCCTTAATTTACTTGCATAATCGAGGAAAGTTTATTTTTGAAATCAAGCGGAGGTTATCCGTCACATGATTAAATCTTACTGATGTACTATTTAAGCTTATAGTCTTATGGGTCGTAGAGTTAACTCCTTAAATGGTAACGAAGTAAGCATTGTGTCAGGTTACCCTTTCTTCTTTGAATTATGTACGAATCGTACCCTTGGATATTTGATCGTCTCGGACAGTGTAACTCAAACGTAAGAGTTACGTTTGTTTGGTGCGTAATGTATGATCGCCTCCAATCGGAGGGCAAAATGGATGGACTAGGCAGCTTGTAATGTTCCGTCCTCTACAAAACTATTCAGAAGGTTCAATAGGCTGTTAGTTTTTCAAAACCAATGTAGTTAAACACAAACAACCAATGTCTCGTTGTCTGCATCGGTTCTGATGATAGACAAAAAAATAATTTAAAAGGAAAAAAATGTGCAACCTATTTTTTGCTCCGAAGGATTAACTGAAGGTGTCATTTAGCCCTGCGAAATTAACCCATTAATGATAAAAATTGGAAAGCCGGGCTGTACGTAATTTCCTTAAATGATTGCCAGTCCCATCAATCCTGTTTCAAATTTGCTATCTAAGGGTTAGAAACTAAAGCACCAGCGGAAAAGTTGTCATCATATTATTGCCATAATTTAGGAGACATCTTCGGATTGTCGTAAGCGTCAAAACCAGAATCAGGACCCCTATTCCACAGATTACTTTACCAACGGAACTGACTCGACAACAGCTGGAGAGATGTTAGACACAAGACACCCACCGCCCCAACCGCCGCCCGAGTATTGCTACACCCCAGAGGATTCCTCTCCAGAAGGCTCAAGTTCCTCCTCTCATGTCATAAA
Organism: Hydatigera taeniaeformis; assembly: GCA_900622495.1. NCBI lineage: Eukaryota > Metazoa > Platyhelminthes > Cestoda > Cyclophyllidea > Taeniidae > Hydatigera > Hydatigera taeniaeformis. The sequence goes on from UYWX01000067.1 coordinate 5,070, forward strand.
TCAACTTGCGCAAGGATCTCCACCACCACCACCACCAACAGCTACCACGAAAGAGGAGCCGAGTCCGAACAAGCGTTACCAACTTGACCCCTCTGTCATGCGACGGAGTAGTAGACTGACGCAGGCGCAGTTGCACCACCAACAACAGCAGCAGTACCTTACCTCCCAGAAGGTACATCAATTCGAATAATTTAGGTTGAAGTCTTAACACGAGTGGATGATGAGTTCATTTCGTATGATGGTAGGAGCCGTTCTTTTAAAAGGGCGTTTATGAGCAATAACAGAATTAGTTCTTGTGGTCCAAACAATTAGAAGAACTTAGGTATTTTAGCAAATGCTGCGCTTAGAGGCTTTAATGAACTCAATAAAATGTAAATAAGTGGATAAGTTAGGAGGTCTGCTCTAGTTCGCCACTAAATCTGGTTCCATTGATTGAAGCATTGTGGTGTATTATGTCGCGAGTTCTTTTTAACTTTCCGTTCTGGTATTTCGAGGTGGGTTTAATGATGTTGAGGTGAAACAAAGTAATCCAGCTGTTAGAAAACACACACTCGTGTTATGCAGATGGTCCTTTTTAATGGAATTAATGCGTTGATCTTATAACGACCTCAAATATTGGGACTGAGTTGCATTATTTACACAAAAGGGGGTTCAGACGGCTGACTCTCACTAAATCCCGTCAGTTACTGGCACCAGCCGTGAGCTATGCTTGAATTTCACCTCATTTTTATGTACACAATCGTGCCGACAATGCGAAGCTGTGAAAAGGTTTTTGCTATACCTTTGCACCAATTAGATCTTACTTCTAAGGTTTTAAGCTTGAAAGCAACATTGGTGAAGGCAATAACAACATGTAAAAATTATGAGCTAACTGCCTTCGCTCTGCTTACCAACTCCCGCTTTGTTACCCAATAACCCTGTCACCCCTTCCCCTCTTATCTTGTCGTCAAACCTGATGATGTCCACAGCGTCGTTCCATGCTTCGCACCGAGATGCTGACGCCCGGTATGATGATGAACAACAGTCGAAACGCAATATCACTTCCTGCTAGACCCCGGCGTCTAGCTGCTTCCATTTACACTGCAAATCAGCAACATCAAGAGCTTCAGTCGGTTCGTAGGAGTCAGTTTGTTCAACGCCAGTACGCACTGCGTAGTTACGCCAACGCTCAGGGTTTCACTGCTATGCAAGCGCAGACCTGGAAGTCACCTAGACTCCCACCTGATGCCGCTTCTGCTGATGCATCTGTTACCACCTCTTCATCCGCTGGTAGTACTTCAGAACAGATGTTGAGGCAACAAGAAGTAAGTGCTTGCTCCCTCTTATGATTCCCCGCTTGCAGCATTATGCTTTATTTTGGTTGCTACGCCCACGAACAGGGAAGGAAGGGGACCAAGTGACAAAATTTCGACTGAAAGTGACGTATTACGCTTTGTTTATAGTACTTCTACAAGGCGGACACATCTCAGGGTCAGTTGAATCCCACTTCGACTGCCGAAGCCGCAGAAAGAACTCCCAATGGTGCCTGGGGCCATATGACGCAACAGCAACAGCTTGCTATTGTGAACAATCCACGCTGGCGTCTACAGCAGACTATTCCACCTACTCAACCGACTGTGCCTGAAGAACAACAGCCACAGCAGCCGCCACCACCGATTCGAAAGACGACCCTGTGCGTCGGCAGACAGTCTATGGTGCGACGGGTAACAATGACCTCTAACCGAAGCGGTGAGGGTTCTGAGTAAGTCTTACTTTGTTACGATCCCTAAAGAAAGTGAGTTCATGAAGATGTTTTATGGTAAGTAGAGGAAATTATCTCTATTTACCAGAATTACCGCACCAGGACTTTGAAATTCAGACACGATGTAAGTCAGTGAATTGTGGGACTCCTACTCCTGTAAGATTAATACTAGCGTGGCGAGACAAATTGGATCAGCTCAGCTAAACCTTCCATGAAATTCCAATACGCGGAGTGAATGATTGTCTCCTTTTTCATTCAATTAAAGTTATGTACAGAGCCCTGACGAGTGGACAGTTTCTTAAGCCTTGGTGCAGTGGAGTGATTACATGTCTCCTCCTTCATCTGACATCCTCAACCGCCAGGCAAGCACATGGTGGTCGCTCTTTCCTCCAAACTTTGTCTGTTGATAATATAAATAGTTCTCTTGTTTTTGAATTACTTTGTCCTTTTACTGATAATTCTCAAAGCTTTGTAGTTCTTCCTCGTTTTACCATTTTTACAGAGCACACCTAAATGAACCCGATGTCTCTTAATATTGAATTGCTTTGAATAGCATTTGCGTTCACACAAACTCTGCTACAGTAGCCCAAGCTACACATTAATAATTACGATCAAAGCTTCAAAAGTATGTGTTGGAAGTGAAGGCACAACATGCACAAGGCGAATACAATGAAGTTGTACAGTCGTGAGCAATTCTCGGGTTTTTTTCGCCTTACCTTCACATTTAAAGTGGTGTTTACAATGTTCTAGAGCATGCTTATTCTTACAATCAACCGCTTTTTTTCCCAGAGGTGGCAATAGTTTGGTTAACTAGGCAGCATTACCTAAGGGCACAGGTGATTGGAACTATGAGTTCAAAAAGCGTTCATTTACGTTATATTTTTGAGCGCTTTGGTCCAGTTCAGTCTGTAACCTGCACCATCACTTCATAATTGCAATTTCGTCAATCAAAGCAAGGGCAAATGTAAAGCATCTTAAGGAAGGAGAGTAATTTTTTTAGTCTCTCACCCCAAATGTCAATCAAAGTCTCCACATGTTTTTGTCAGATGAAGTAGTGGAGTTGCTTCCAATGTGTTCCCACATTGAAATTGCTTCTTTTTAACCAAATCTCTTGCCAGAGTAAGCTTACTGCGATTCACAAACATTCGGAGTGTAAATGCTTTGTTGCCTGCAAAAAAACAAAGGGGTGCATAAAATCACCCTTAAGGTGTAGGAAAGAACTCGCTAAACCATGTGCTGCTATTAACTGAAGAAGCGTGTGTTCTTCACAAACGCCAATGAAGAATCTGCTATTTTCACTAAAAAAATAAACTAAAGCAAATAAATTTCAATGTCCCCTATTTAAATAAAATGAGTGATTTAGGCGCTTGCGCAGAGAACGTGGTTTCCTAAAATGTGCAGCGCGTATTTATGGCTAAAGTTCCAGTAGAAAAGTAAAAACATGTTACTATGATGAGTTGATAAATTTGTAGGTCCATTGCTGGTACCTTCGCTTTGGTATTACCTTAGACTGTGTTTAATAGTAGGGCAAAACCTGTACAACCACTTAATCGTGGTTTCTTTTGTTTGTGTTTTGAACTGTCAGCAGACGCTACTGCATCTTCGAGGACCGCATTCAGAAGATCAGTTAGAAGGAACTAGTCAGGTACTAAAATGGATGTTTGAAACAGATTTGAGGTCCTAGGAGAAAATAAACTTTAATAACGGAGTTAAAACATTTTTTTGCCTTTCAGTCCTCAGATCTTGTTAAAAAACTGTACATTCTGTTATTTCTTCAACTCCCAGGATCCTACTGAAACCGAGCCCAAGCACGTCCGACTTTGATCCGATGCTGCCAACAACAGGGAGGTCAAAGACGTTCAATTTCTCCTCATCGGGCCACTTTTCAGATAACCCCTGCACCAGACTTCGACCACGTAGAACCACTCCTCGGTCCAGTAAGTTGCCATTTATCAACTTCGCCTCTGTTTTTCTCCCCCTTTCTTACTTCTTAACCACAAAATTGTCAAAATGTCAAAATTGGTTAAAAAAGAGGAAACTGATGTTGTGTGAGTTACATCAGAAAATGTTATGGGACTCTCGAGCCTGTGTCTCCTCGTCGTAAGTGGTCAGTGCCACGGTCTAATGACATAAGACCTTAGGTAGGCCTGCATAGTCAAAGTCGCAGACCTTTTGATGCCACATAACTCCCACGCTATGATCACTTCTTTGGGGTCTCTTTGTGACCACTCTTTTGCTTCAGACAAACGCGTGCTATAAACACGAGTTACGTGATAAACACACGCTTAGTGGTGGTGTCGCATGTCATAGATATGTGTTGGATGAAGAAATGGTTTATTTGAAATTGCTGATGGAAATCCAACAATGTTCATCTCTTCATAAAGACACTTTCTTCAATGCCACATTTCGGTGTGACGTTTAGTTTGTTAATTTGTTGTCATAAATTACTTCAGGGCCCCGGTGTACGCCTTCATTCTATCAGTTCCTACCACGGTATCCAGCCTGTGAAATGGGGAACCATTGCTCTTTAGGGCTAGAGTTACTAAAATAGCTATCAACATCACGCCTAACCTATCACATCACGCAGTCTAGAAGAAAATTTTATATAAACCTACAGAGGTTAGAAGTTATTAGCTGAGTCTTATGGCTCAAGCATGAAAGCCAGAATGTGCGTGGGCATTAAAACCAGTACGGTAACATCTGAAACTAAGGCAACCACAAGCGTCTAACGGCATCACATATCACATTGGTGGTGGATTTTCTGATAAACACATGAAGGCACATTTCACACTCCTTTGAAAGGCTCCTCCATTTAAATCGAATTACTGATTACACTTTCCTGGTCAGGTAATGGCTTGTGGTGTGTGGTAGCATCTCATAACTATTTTGAACGGATCTACACGAGTTGAGGCATCGTCTTGTGGGATGACGTCCAAGCTCAGCTCGAGTCGAGCTCGCGACTCGTAGCAGACGACCTCGTACTTCTAGCGCCAGTGGTGGTGGTGGTGGTCACATGCATCTCGTGTAGGTTGTAATGAATGCATGCAGGCGCACGCACCCTATGGAGGTGCATTTGTCTCCGCCGTGCCTGCCATCATCAATACCATTGCTGTCAGTGTGCCACCTACCAAGACGAGGGAGGGGGCAGTCACGAGCCAGGGTGTAACTGTCACTTTTGGATTCAATTTCGCGTACACACACACAAGCACTCCAGCTACTCAGCCGAATGTTTCGTACGTGGTAATGAAAAAAATTGTCGGCAGGGCCTTTTGCATTTGTCGACCTCGTTTGCACGCTGTTGGGGCGCCGAAGCATAGCATCAATTTTATTCTTAATAAGGTAAGGAAGGAAGGAAATACTGATTACAAATAACTTTGTCAGATTGATAACGAACCAAGGGTTTCGATGAAAATAGGAGCAGTTCCTCAAAAGCAGACCAAAACTTGCAATCGAAGCAGCCACGTGGTTACCGTTGAATTACATTAATAAGTCAATCATAGCCTCACAAGGCGTTGCAATACAATTCACAGCGTCATGAGGAACTTCAATCACTTACGGTGGAACATGAAATGACCTTTGTTCTTGCGGGCAGAAACAGTTGCCCTGCTTGAATAAGCGCCAGTTATTTGGCTGCAAAACACCATATATGCGTATAAATCCCCTTCATTTAGCTTTTTGAATGCACTGTTTGATTGGCATTTAACGCAAGGAGTGCAAAAGAGACTGAGAGCCCAGAAGTTTACTTTTATGGGCTTCGGATCGGTGGTGCAACCAGTTTTGATCTCAGAGGCACTATAAAGAAGGCTGGTCATAATTGTTAATTCCGATCTTAAATCTGAGTTGACTTGAGCACATCTACGTCTGTACGTTATGACATCACTTTCAGATTCAGCCGAAATGAATTTAACCTGACCTGGTTTTAGCTGCAAATGCGATTGGCGTAGACGCCGAGTGCGTGTCCTTCTTCTCGCGGTTTGACTTACCCGTTTCAGTCTGTCCACTACTTCGATTCTACCCAAAACCATCATCGGACCTCGAGGACCCCAATGAGACTTAGCACTGTTTGCAGACTAATTTAACATTTTCAAGATGTCAAAGAGTTAAACGTTGCGGTAAACAAAGTCAATGTCCTCACCTCAAAAACAATCAAACAGAAACATTTTGCCATATTGCTTTGAAGTTAAGACTTTGGCATTGACATTGCAAGCTCTGGGTATGCGAGTTCATATCTCATTAACACTTTGGATTGGGAGATGCCAAGTTGCTCACCTCCTGAATTTTTCACAGCGCCACGCTTACTTGACCTTCGTTCTCTCACTCGTCTGTTATAATTTAAATCAACTCCGTTCTGCAGTTGGAATAGCTTTTTAAGATGGATTATACCTTAAGTCCAGTATCCCGTTAACTACATGGGACAAAACGTTCGTTTAAAACATTAAAAATTTGCTGTAAAAGTAGCACACTAGCATTGATAGGCTTTGGCATTCGTCATGAGACACAATTACGGTAACTGCTTAAGATCGTAAGGTAATGGACAGTAGACGTCGCCCTAGGTAGTAAGTCAGCCAATTAACAGAATACCATTCTCCATTGAGAACTCAGACGTGCTTGAATTAACTCCTATCATCTAATTGTACACCCTTACTCCTGCTTAATGGTTTTTCTCAAATTAATGGCACATTTCCAACTAGGTAATTGGGGTTCTATAGTTTTCTGAAAGGATTCCTTACCAGGGCCACCCTACCACCAAACTGGAATGCTATATTCTCCACCACCTCACTACTTCCATTGTTAAACTCCTTCAAAATGTTTAGCTAATCACTTTGGAATGCTCCCTGTCATCCCTCATGACGTTCCATTTAGGAATATTATCGCTTAGGAGCTTATGTTAGTGACAGTATTATTAATTCCAATGTCTCCACAGCTCTTTCATCAGTTTAGTTATCTACGGCTCATTTTAGCAGCCTATGAAGTGGAGAACAAGCGAAGTGATGTTGGAGACAGTGATAGCGTTGGTGGTGGTGGTGGTGGTGGTGGAGACGCCGGCAGCGGTAGTGGTAGTAGTGGTATGCTCTCACCACCTCTCTCCGCCGCAGACCTCGCCTTACAGGAATTCAATTACTTCATCGAGCCCTTTGAAAGCACCTGGAAGGACGTCAAACTGACGCTCTTGCAGCAACCTGAGCTGCAGCACCGAGCTCGTTATCTCACAGAAGGCAGTCGAGGACCAATTAAAAACCGCACCTTTGACGGCTATCCGACAATCCAGGTATGTACCGAATCGAAGTCTCAATTGGGATTGGAAGGCTGGAAGTGTTTGTACATACCAGCGAGGGAGGGAGGCCAAAGTCCGCTCCGACGTTGGACTGGCATTGAAACCGAGTCAGACGCTAAGCCATCATTGATTTCTAATTACGTCAGCACAGACTAATTATTAGGTACAATTTACGGTCGAACCAGGCAATGTAGGAGGTAATGTCTACATTTTAAGACGAATGAGATGTTGCATTTGTCACGAAATGGACATGTCTTACTTTTGTTCGAGCGGAACTTGAGATTTATTTCCTCTTACTCATCTTACCTAATACCTGTATGTACAAAACACGTTTATAAAACCATTTTGATTATAACTATTTTGTGCTCATTAATAACACTTCCCAAAGGTCCAATGTGTCAGTTCCAGTTGAAAAGGATTGTGATTCCACCTGCATAAACATGTATCGTAGAGATATTACCAATCGGATATTGTGAGAATATTCTACATGCAGTGGAGGTGGTTGTTGAGACTTCGTACTGACCTGGTTAAACCACCTTTTAATAGTGTTTAGTCATAACATGGGAATTTTTTCGGCTTAATACCTATTTTCGAATTCAGCATTGCCAAGACAGGATAATTTCCATTTCACAAAGGCGGATTCATTGTATCTGGCAAAGCTGAATCGTTTAAGTCTTTTCCTAAAATATTGACACTTCCATCCAAGGGTGCATGGGATCAGCAGAGGAAAGGGACTGTGAAATGGAATAAACGTAGCTAAAAAATGTGCGTCATACGCACCATTACTAAGTTACTTCCACTGTCTTTTAAGTCTTGATTATTTAAGCGCCAAATACACCGCTTAGGTCTATCTACCGTAAAAACATTACTAAGTTGATGGGCTACCTGGTTACTATCTGACCACAGAGAAGCACCACTGAGATTTATCTCTCAAAGTGAAGTGACAAAATCGATTAAGTTTATTGATGATTTCTCTCCCCTTTGATCCTATTTTACTTATTAACTATTGGTGTATGGTTAGGAAACGACCTGGTCACCACTTAGTGGGAAGGGGACGGCGCTAATAAGGACAGTCATTCATGTTACCATTTGTGGCCTTCTAGCTCCAAGGCTGGTCAGGCCCTGCTATGGTACAGGTGTTCGTAGCCAACGAGTCTACGGATCCCCATCTACACCTGTTTTACCAGGTCTGCCTCGTGTCTACAAAAAGCAATCGTGGCTGCTCTGAGCTGGTCTGCGGTTTCACCACAGTAGTGCAGGTGCCCTTCACTCCAAACACGGAGGACCGCGTAATGAGGTAACCTGCTTGTAGGCCTTAACTTGACTAGCTATTTTATAGCATCACATTCAGGTAGGAAGCACTCGAAGAAGATATATAGATAAGATCACTACCTAGAATTTGCAAGCATACCTTTTACAATCTGATTTTATTTTTTAGCATAAATCATATGTTCTTAAAAACGGAATCTAATATTGACCTATTTGTGAAATTCCCTTCTATGCTTGTTAAAAGTTAATAAATATTTTCATAATAGTAGGCGTACACATATTCATGCATCTATGCAATACCAAGTTTAATCTAATGAATGGTGGTTCTGCTCACTCTTAGCTGTTATCTTCCTTAATAGGGACGTGGGATTGTACTTATTTGCATCAACCGCTGCGGTTAAATATGTAAAATTAATGGTGTTCACAATCTCTTAACGACCTGATAACACTAACCTTTTATGACACCGTTGGGATGGATTATCCGCCCTCTAGCAAAACATTAGGATGCAATTATGTTTGTCTAAATCTAGTCCATACTTCGACTTGCTTGAGGTTAAATTTTTTATTCTTTTGAGCTGAAACCCCTTTTATAATCACTGGGAAATTGCCCAAAGTAGCCTCATTAATGCCTTGTAAGCTTGCAGCGCATAGTAAGGCATAAATTGGAGGAAGCTGCCTTTACCGGACTACTGTTTGTGACAGTGGGTGTTAAGTATGGTTTTGGCGTCATTTTCTACTAGCTAGCTTCATTATGCGATGTAGTCGTACATTGCAGGGCTTTTCTATTCAATCACCACGTATTACGGTGAAAATCTACTAGTACATTCCTCTCTCAACATAATTGGCGTACCATGGAAGCCTGATGAAGCATTAAGTTGATGACTGCAGTTTGAATTGAGACTTGTTCGGAAGAGATCCCAAAGAGATAGGGTCGGCCAGCACAGCCTAGGGTCCTAAATATTCAAACCATGAGCATTTTTCATCCCTCATCAACCGTCAGTTCAGCCTGTTTTGGCGACACACTCAGGCGCAACCAACCGTCGCAAAGTGGGAAAGAACACGCACTTCACATTTACAGAATGAAAGCGATAAAATGAATTAAATTGGAGCTGCTGAATGTCCATGCCTTCAGAATAACCTAGGTTGTATCCATCAGCTAACTTGCTTGCTAATGTCACTATTAACTGTTATTTGCTGAGCTGGCGAACGTAAAGTTTCTTATGGAATGCCAGTTTTCGCCTATCAAAGGTAGGTAATGAGGAAGGGGAGAATAAAAGAAGGATGCTTTCAAACCTACGAAACTGAGATTAATATTATAATTAACATTTATTCAATTGTTAGGTTAGGAACCCACGAGCAACTAAAGATTCGAGGAATCAAGCAAACGGTATAACTTTCCATTGACAATTATTGAAATTGAAGAATAAATGATATTTTAAAACTGTTTGAGAAGTGCTCATACTTGGAATGACGCTCCTGTACTTTTATAACAGCTGGAATAGCAAGGCAGAGAGGGATAGCGGGATCAACTATAAAAAAGCAAAAAGCCAACGAGTAACAGGTGAAAATCCTATTCAGGACTATCAGAAAGACTACTTAAAAAAGGGTTCTTTCCTTCACCAGTGTTTAAATCAAAGACCAAAAAGTGCCGCCGTGACTGGGCGACTTTTTTGCATGTCTTGCAGCCCCTTCACCGGGCATTGACATCTGCGTTGGTGCGTACATAAACATGCATTAGCATGGGTGTCGAAACTATGCAAAAATTTTAACACCAACTAACTTCTTTTGCTGGCAGTGGAGACTGCACTCATTTACAAGATGAGTCAAGGCCACCTCCAATTGAAGGGACTTTTACCGTCCTGCTGTTTTATCTATGTAGTATTAAAATGTTTTTTCCTCGCTACCTTTGCATTCTTCTTGTTCATTCACCCGCCTGTCTTGTTTAAATATGTTCTGGTACCGATGCTGTAAGACATGTTTGACCAATTTTTCATCCAAGAAAACCACAGTAAGCCACTGGGTAACGGCACACAAACTCTTTGTTAATTGTAAGGAGCAGACCTAGGTAGTAATTCAATGTAGCGCTGGAATGTATTATTCCCGATCAGGCATGCTTGATGCCCTTGATCAACAGCGGTTCACTCTCCACTTCGCCTGCTTTTTTTAGTGTAGATTCTGTCGGACTTGTAAAGCTACGCAACTCTGATGTGGAAAGACGAATGGCGTCACTATCAGAAGAGCAGCAAAAGAAGCTCCTTAGCTTACCTGGACTTCCTCCGCCTTCCACTCCTACCTCCGGTCCCTCTACCGCTGCCACGTCCTCCTCCGCAATTCAGCATGGACAGCTGCCTTCCACTCAGATCTGCGAAGAAGTTGCGCGCCGTTCAATAAAGCCCAAGTCGAGCTCTGCACGCCTTGTCTACAGGGTCCTCCTCATTTCTCATGAAAATAGGGTAGAGGGGGTGGTTCAGGTCATCAGTGATCCCATTCGCTGCAGTAAGCACTCGCTTCTTAACGCACACTAGTGCTGTTGGATAAGTACCGTCGCCAATGTTTTTAGAAAACCTCAAACAATACATATTTCTGCACCATGACTTTATGGAAAGATGAATACTACGGTGCACAGGCAAAAATTATTGAGCCACTCAGTCCTCGTCCGGTGTTTAGTGTTGATCTTTCCGATTTTAGCTCTTAACCCTCCACACCGGTCAAAGGGCCCTTTTACAACTACCTTAAACTTAGAATTTGAGTAAAGAAGATGCAAAATGATTGTACTTACACTTATACTTATTACTTATTATACTTATGTTTTCATAAAAGGCATCGCTATCACAAGCTCGATAGACGCAACTGTAAAGGCGAAGCCATTGTTAACACTCGCGCATTTCAGTAATGCCGCAAAATAAGTAGCACAATAGAAGTGCAGATATTCTTCTGATGTAACGATATCACCCCAATGGATACCTCGGTGTTATCATTCCGCAAAATGAGGCCTTTTTGGTAAACCTCAAAATTAAGTGATGTCAAGAAATTGAGGCATAAATATACATTCCCACTCTTCGTGTTTTGTACATTGGATGTTATTGTTGTGCCTCAGAGGTGCACCATCTAAACAGCTTGGATTTACTTTAGCGCAAATCGTTGGCGGACCAGAGATCTGTCGGATGTCGATCAAGGAGGGAGACGCACGGGGTCAACCAGAGCTCTATATTATTGGAAAGAACTTTGTGCGTGGAACTCGTGTCATCTTCCGCCAGCTGGCCTCCAGTGCTTCTACCAGCAACAGTCTGCCTACCGACTTGAATGGTGAGGACAAAGTAGATGTTGTATGGGAAAGGGACGCCGCTATAGACCCAAACTTCTTCTATCAGGTGAGATTGAGATCTCTTGTAGTGGCTCGCTGGAACTTCACACCGTATGTGCATTGGAAGTGGTTCCATTCAACTACCATGATCATGCTCTACTAAGCTCTTAAGGCTTATCAATGTCTCATTAAACTTTGTTTAATTTATCAACTACTCAGAAGGAAATACATGCTAAAACGAAGTGAAACTTCTTTGCTTCAAGTCAACGGCCACTGCCAATCCCTGGGTTGGAATGATTTAAATGCTTTAGACCGTACGAGGATCCGCCTTGAAGACGTACGCGCCGTTCACCGATCTAGACTTTCATCCCTGAGATAATGGCGCTAATTCTCACATAGAATTGTAGTTCGTCTCGAATCAAATGGGAAAGGTCTAGTCTCCATTCCATTACGTTTACAGGCAAAAATGTTAAAAAGGAAACGGACACTGATGTTATGATTTCCCAGCTTCAAGGTTTACTGTCACTGGGAGGAAAGTTTTTTATTTAGCAGGGCAGACGATTTAAAAATTTTTGTGTGGACTTTTATAATGAGGTGGCTAGGAATTGGGAATGAATTGCTAGAAGATTCCATTTTCCAGTATGGATAATGGAGTTATTGGGTATACTCAAAGCTTGCAATAAAATTCACCTTTATAAGTTTTTATTTTGCATTTGGAAAGATAAAGATATCCCTGAAAAATATTGGGACCTCATTTTTGAGTGTGAGTGCGAAGGGATGTGTTGTTTAGGGTATAATTAAGCTCGCGGTCGCCCCTAACTGGCCACCAGGTCTGCTTTAACGGCATAGCTTCATTGTTGGCGTTGCATTTACAGCTGATAAAGAGGCCGATGCTCGCTAATAGCCGACACGCCTGTTTACGTTTGGGCATACAAGTCCGTCCTTTCATTCAGGTGCGACTGCCTAAAGGCCTGCCAATTGCATTTTAATGGTTTTTACAAGTTTAGTGGTAAGATTTTGTGGCTATGGTTAGAGCATCCGTTAGTGGCATTGTACATGACCGAGTTCAAGGGGTCTGGCGAACCCATGTTTCACTTTGTCTTAACTTTATTATTTAATTGGCCTCCAAAGGCGGTGGTCAGTTCAGGGGGAGGAAACGACGAGTGGTGATGCTTTAATGGTGGATGATGAAGATGCGCACTCTGATAGACGGACCTTTTGAATCTAAAATACCCCGGTGGGCTAGTCAAACCTGCTTCTCTATTGTTGTAACAGTGTGCACCTCAAAGAGCTCTTAATCGAGACGGAGATTATGTCTAAACAGTTGCTTAAAGCCTAGAAATGTGCCATTCACGAGATCGCACAGCTTGAGAATGTGTCAATTTACAGTAGTACGAACTGGTAGAAAGATCTCACTTGCATAATTACCAAACTGCCTAGTTAGCCCAACATAGTAGACATAGAAAGTCTAGTGTGCTTCTGGTTGGATGGTAATTAAAATGCTCCCTGTTTAAGGCACTTATAATCGAGCTCCCGAAGCATGATCCACCACATTCGCCGTTCGGATGCTTTGTTGCATAAACTTAATACTCTTCTTTAATGATTCCCTTTGATAATTCTAAATGCCACTCAAGAGGCAAAGTGCCTTTATGGATGTAACAAACGCAACCGACTTCTGGCACGATTTACTGAACTAGAAACGATACAAATGCATAACAGACTTACTAATGTAAGGATTTGCGGGTCACATATTGGCGACGCTGGAAGTGACCATGGTGATTTCGTGTGTGTGTGTTGTGACTGTTGTAGACTCACCTGATTTGTAAAGTTCCGGAGTATAGTGGTCCCTCCATCCCCTTGACCTCGCCGTTGCAGGTCCACGTGTACATCCAAACGCCAACCAAAGCGGGTCGGCCCGAGACCTTCACTTACCTACCCTGTGAGTTGGCTTTTGGCCAATTGTGAAGCAGTAGGTTCGATACTCCTCTCTCAAACCCTGATGCCCCCTCCCCCCCTCTTTTCCCTTGTCAAATTACCTTCATATAGTTTTAATAAGAAATTCCATCGTTTGTGGCAGTGGAAGCCAATTCGCCTACTTTGTCTCACAATACTGCTTTGGCTTTGAAAGTGTTAACATTTTAGATTTTTCTTTATTAAATCATTCTTATTCGACTGAATTCGTCCCTACATGGCGAATGTGAGTAAATGCATTTAGGGTCTATGACCGTGTACCATGGCTCTTCGGCGTGCAAATTTTTCTTGAACACATTCGCCGCGAGTTGAGTGGAACAAGCCATAATCAAGAGATGCCCTTTCACTGACAGATTCCGCGTGGTGTTTGTGGAAAATCATGCACTATCCCCTACATCTTTACGGTATTAACAACGAAAACTCAAAACAGTGTACACGAATTGCATACACTTAGTATAAATTGGCTCAATATTTGTGTACCTTTGGCATAAACTACCAAACTTCTTATTTGGGAGGATCAGCACTCATCTGTTAGTCTGTGGTAAATAAACTTGCATGTTAGCTTGACACCACCTGCTGAAAATATATCATTTGAAAAATTTACTCCATATAACGGAACCTAGCCACTCGACTGGATACGCTTCACTATCTCCACCTAACTTGCCCTCAGGTGGCTTACTTGAACCTAGAATTTGGGCGGTAGCCTTTTTACTAACACGCAGAATGATTTAGAGATTTCGTATGCCTATTGTATGATCGGATTAAGAGGTCCAGGCAATCTAATGCACGATACACCATGGCTTGGCTATGATGAAGAGATTAGGAACACTCAAATAAAGTCCTTTTTTGATCCAGTGTTTGACCTTTCTGTCGAGTAATTTCTATGGGTGCCGAAAACGACACATAAGGTGGCGAAATGCTAGAAGCTCAAAAGGATTAATTATCCTCTTACCTGATTGGTTCATTGAGTGCGGTAATGCGACACACTTAACTAGGCTAACGTTTTCTCACACATTCTCACTTTATTACTCAGAAGAGTGCAATAATACCTACAATACTTCTATCAGATTGAACATAGATGCTGGTAATGGCGAAGGGATGTTGGTGCAGTTAATGCGAATAGGAGACTGGACAACTGTCGTGGAGACCAAACAGTAGAAGATTCGAAAAGCTGTTCTATTGCGCTATGTTGTGTTCAAACAAAGTGTTTTTGTTCTGTTTTTCGTTCGCTTTATATTGTCGCATTTTGAGAAGATTCTAGTCTATTTACCTCTCTCCAATGTAGCCCAACCGCTGCGTGGACCACCGGTGATTGCCCGACTGTCACACTGCGAGGCATCCACAAGCGGCATGGTGGACCTAATTATCCTCGGCTCTAACTTTGCACCCAGCTGTCGTGTCCTCTTCCGCCAAGTGGTCTTAGCGACAGATAATGGTGGTGTCTACGCCTCGTCCGGCTTGTTTGAGGAAACAAAGGTGGTTTGGCAACGTGAAGCTCGTGTAGACACCGACTTCCTCACTGATGTAAGTCCACCACTTTCCTTGTTTTTGACAACTATCTCCCCAAATGCAAAGTCGAGTTTAGTGGTTCTGCAACATACTGAAAAAAAACGAAATTCCTTATAAACATCCTTCTATTCCCACTCAGATGAGTTGCTCGTCTACTTGTTAGCTTATCCTCCCCGAATGATCAGACCATTTATCCATCTTGCTGATTAATTCTCACTGAAGATATGTTTGTCTCGTTTCTAATGGATAGTTGAAATTAGTGATGCAGGTCAAACAAATCCGATTATAGTTTATGCAAAAGTAAGAAGCCCAACGGAACTTAAGTAGTTTTTTTGAGGCATTTTAATGCAATGGAGTGTTTTTTCATCGTAACAGTTGAAGACTTGGAAGGTACATGAGTAGAACCTCATCTGGGAAATTGTGGATTCATAAATCCGGAAGGAAGAAATAGGAATTTTCGAGGCGCTTTCACTTTTTGGTCTACCTCCCCTTCTGTGTCAGGACAAATAATGTCGCAATTAAAACTTCAGAAAGTTTGCCATGCTAGACATTCTACCTTCATCACCTCTGCGCATAAAAGTGCAAATCCGTTTCGGTAGTCAGCACGCACTGACATTTCGGCACAGCAATTGTTCTTGATTAACCCTTTTATTCAACCTTGAAGAAGGTTCACCCATTTCCAGTCCCACTACGTATTGCGCACAAGTTATTTAAGACGTTGGTTTTGCAAGTTGTTAGGTCATGAGAATGCCTGGCACGATGTGTTCTGCAACTTGCCACTGCAAAATTGTCAAAGGTTAACTGTATTGCAGAACCTGGCGCAAGGAGCTTCACTACCTAGTGCTGACCTGCGCAAGACAAAGTGACATTGTCTCATGCTCTTGCTAAAGATGCTTGAGAGTGACCCACACGTTAATGGGACCGGTATTCGTAGCCTTTGCCACCAGCGTAATACTGTCTTTTGCGCTCGTATAATTAAAGCTCCTGACATAAAAAATGCATTCCATGTGTTTCCATAACTTTGTGTCCTCCTTATTTTAGTCACACCTGGTCTGCTGCGTACCTCCCTATGACGGCCAGTCAGCGCCACTGCTGGGTCCGCTGCGGGTGCAGATCGTCATTGATGCTCCCAGCGGAACCAGTGCACCTAAAAATTTCTACTACATCCAGCGTAAGTGTGGCTCTAGTTGAGAGCTCCTAAAGCGAAACTACAACCCGGCCTTTGATTCGTAAAGAAAACAATCTGCGTGAACCAAGCCATTGCAATGGAATTCGTTCGACTAACTAAGCAATCGGTAGCATACTTCATTAGCACAAGTTTCTTCATGCGCCCTTTCGTAGAGTTCGACAAGTTTCACGAAGCTAGAGTGTATCCGAATCATGCCTTCAAACTCCACAAAAATAAGGATGCAGCTTCACCTTCAGCGCCAGGCTAGGGCGACCTCATTGCTGCCACCTTGGGGACATAGTAGGGCAAAACCTAAGAAGTGTCACAATGAAAAGCTAGAACGAAAAGGATGCCTACTCAGCTCAAGTTAGAGAGACTGACATTTCATAACCAATGAAAGTACACCATGAGCCTTATTCCAGTCGTTTTCTAAAGATTATGCAACAAAATCAGGAATCATCGATTTAATTATCCACGATGGGAGCACTCATTTCAACGCCCCGAAGCATGCGTGCTCGTTCTTATTTGCGTTTTGCAGTTTGTTATGTAACTCGGGAGTGAGCTAGTAAGGCTGAAGAATCTCAAGCCTTGATAATGTTTCTCTGAATATTGACATTTTATGACTGAAAGAACTGGCAGCTTCCAAAATTTTCGTCTGATATACGAAAGCACTGTGCTGATTCGAGTTTTCTATTGTTGTACCTTCTCTCCCACTCTCTTCGTCCTCCACTTCGGCCTTCTTAGAAGGGTGGTGGTTCAATGATGATTTATTAGGTATTCCTATGTAGGTACAATCGAAGGGAGCAGAAATAGACTCAAACTATCAAACTAGCTAGCCCTAGGAAAGGTCTTCGGGCTCCTCTTGAACGGAGTTTGAATTGCATTCCCGTCTGTCTCCTCAAACAGCAATTTAATCAACCAGTGTGTATAACACCTGTAGCTAAGGCAGTTATAAGGAAAACAACAGTGTCAGTGTAACCTTTTTCCTTCATTCTTTACCACTTTTTAGGAAAGACGACAAGATTTTAGCTTGTCGTTGGGGTAGTTTCTGATGCCCGTAGGTTGAAGACTGGGTCATTAATTGATTGGACAAATATCTTGTTTTTAATTGATTTGCACTCCTACTGCGCTTCTCTTTAACTATGGCCAAACCACATTTGGATGGTTCAATCTCAGACGCCACACCCAGTGGTCGTGTCTGGCCAGTGTACTTGTCTTCTAAACGAATTAAGAGCGCCATTTAACTCCTGTCGCATGAGCAACGTCATCTCACCAAACTATATTTCATGTATATCAGATTCGTAGCCTTCCGGAGTCAAAAATGTAGGTACTGGGGAAGTAATCGTGCCACCTTAAATTGGGGAAGAAAGCGAGTCAACGATCAAAAGGGGGAAAGGGAAATGTCGACTCCTCCACTTCAACTAAAGTTTCTTTCAATTTTAGGGGGTGGTCGAGAGAACCTTCCACCTGGTTGCTCATAGTGCTGTGATTTTGAACAAATGTGGTGATGGCGGTGATATCGTAAGGGAGAAAAAGCGGTACAGCCTGCTTATTGACCTGCAGTTCTCGCCTCCTTCCTCCCCCAACTTATGTACATGCGAACCCTAGGTCTGCCAAGCAAAGGAACAAACAAACGTCTTTCTTCATGATCACTTCTTTCTGTGTCGTTATGTCCCAATTCCATGCCTTGTTCTGCCCATAGACAATGGTTTTATACTTACCTGATGTAATTAACTTTGCACTGTGACATACATTTGCAGTTTTGGGCGGTGTAGCTGTTGGCTTTTTTCTACTCAACGCGAGTAAGCCTACAATTTTGAAGAGCTTTGTGTGAAGGAAACATCATATAACTTCTGACGAATAGCAACAAGCATAAAAGCTTCAAGTTCCCAGTTGACACTGATCTGTTATTTTGTTCGGAATATGATCTATTCGTAAGCCCAGGTCGAACTAAGCATAAAAAATCTAAGTTTTGGAAGTAGGAAAAGGGATTAAAAGCTCAAAGCTATCAAGGAGGCAATGGTACTGTTTTCTGAACCAGCTAACTGAAATTGTGTTAGCATAGATCAAATTGATAACGAGCTAATTTTATGCATTAGGAAATTCGGTGATAGAGGGTAACACGATGGGATTTGAGCCTCTATTTTGGTCTTCATTTGCATCAGCTAAAGCAGCAATCTGCATCTCCATAGTCCACATCCTCCTTGATCCTCCTGTAAGTCTGTAATTAAATGAGTTATTGTCGCTTCAGATTACAGGGAACACTGGAAGACCAAAATTATTAACTTCGAATCATTTGCAACCTTATTATCTGCCATTGCTTCCATTATTGATTTCATAAAAGCCACAAAAATATTCTCCCCTTCTTGCAAACATACTCTCTTACCATCGTGCGATTGCGGGTGTTTGCTTAAGAAGTGGGTTCATAAAAGGACCTGCAATTTGCTTAATTAACAACAACTAGGATAGCGAGCTTGTACTAAGGGCCATAAGAGTAGAAGTATAGTAAATGTTTTGGCTCGGATGATTAGGGTTGTTCGAGGTACTTTAATATGTTACAGTCTGTTCTCCTGACCTTTTATTTCGGCATCCATAAAGGAAAGGCTACTTGGGGAGCGTGTATTCAAGATAGCAGTTCTCATGCTAAGATAGTATGACGTTTAAATTGATTTCTAATGTTCATTCTATGTACCATTTTCTAGAAGGTTATTTGCGTTTTCACGCTAGTGTTATCGATTCAGAGGTATACAAGTAGTATTAAAGGGTATATTCTGTGTTATTATTTCATTTACACCTATTAGCTAATCTTGAAAGTGAGTAACTGTCTGTTTTAAAATCTTTGAGTAAGTACTGGTTCTTCTGTGTTGCCCAAGAGGCGGCTACTTTAATAGCAACTGTTATCACGATTTGATCCGATTTACTATTGGTTAGACCAGGCCGGGGTTGCTGCGTAATTTTGTTTTGCGAGATTTCGACCCCTGAAGTCCGTTCGTCTGTATTTTAGACTGTAAATGTATGTTTACTCAATATTTTGGGTGCTTTTCCACTGAATTGGGTATTCGCAATGACTTCGTCTGAATTTTAAATAGAATAATACACACTTCCGCTTTTTTTCTTTTGTCTCCTCCAAATGAGTCTATTTTTGTGAAATAGTTTCAGCACTAGCTCTTCCTAAGTTGAACTGTTTTAGTTGATTAGGGTTTGTATAGATAGCGTCATAATTTTTTTTGAAAACAGCTGATATCTACCATCAGAACTTGCTCTGCTTTTAGTCATTTTTTACTTCTAATGCAACGGCACTATGTCAATGGCTGGTAAAGCTGTACAGCGAAGCACAGCCCAAAAGAACTCCACACCTCAGATTCCCGACGCAATAGTTCGTCGTTCACCGCGCATCAATAAATCGCTTGTAAATCCTTCCAATCCTGATTCGGGCACTTTCCTTCGTCCTCTTTCGCGCTCCGTTCCTCGAGCCAAACCTGCCCTATTTAAGTCCTCCAGTTGTCATAACATCAAGTCTCCCCGCTCAAACTCCCAAACCTCTCTGGACTCACACGATTCTATCAAAGAGTCCAAATCACGGAGGATCTCCGCTCGCAAACCTGCATCAACCGTAGCCCTTCCATCCGCCGTTCTTCGTGATTCCAATTCCTCCGCTTCTGGCGGCTCCAACACCGTGAACGGTGATCGTATCTACGTCAATTCTGACCTTCTCTCTCGGGTTGAAAAGGAGAAAAAGCAGTATGAGGCGCGCATTTCAGAGCTTACTCAGCTCACAGAGTCGCGAAAAATAGAGATTGAACGCCTATCCTTTGAGGTCCGCAACTTGCGGGAGGCAAAGGAGCGAGCAGAGGCTTTGGTCCAGCGACAGGCCTCTCATAATCTCAAACGGAAAATAGGAGACGCTGATCCTGAGGAGGATTCATCCTGCCTCTCTTCCTCACGACCACTTCCAGAACCATCTGCTACCTCAGGAACTACTACTTCAGATCAACAGAGTCTAGTCTCTGGAATGTCAAGCCTTTTCGGTGGAGAAACGGCCAAGCCCCCCTCAGTTACGAACTTAGAGAACCGAATCCACGAGATGGAGGAGGCAAATTACACAACAACTGAGGAATTGCAAGCGACGATGGGCGAATTATGTGAAATGCAGCGGACGCTGGACGAGACACAGGAAGAGAATCGAAATTTGGCCTTCGAGCGGGCCATCCTTCTTGAGTCGTTATGCACACAAACAGCTAAGTTGGAGCACTGCCGCCTCCAGATTGATCAGTTGAAGCACTTATTAGTGACCAGTCCCTCGGTATCTGGTGGGGATGCGAGGGAAGCGCATTACGTGGAACTCTACGCTTCAGTGGAAGAGGAGAAACAGATCCTTCTGACACAAAACAACGACTTGGCTCAGCGTTGTGAGTCGCTGGATGCGGAGTGTCGCCAATTCAGTGAGAAGATAGAGTCTTTGACTCAGGAGGTAGAGCGACTGAGAAAAGAGGCGGCAGTCATTGTCACAGTAGGATCTTGTGACGATGTGACGACGTTAGTGGCGAAGGCCAATGTTAATACAGAGCCCGAGGCGGAGCTCTCGGCTCAAGTGGACGCGTTGATGCGACAGGTGGCATCGTGGAGAGAGAAATTTGAGCAGGAGGTGGCAGAGCATGAGCGGGAGGTCACTGAGTTAAGACTCCACGAGAGGCATCTCCTTAAGACAGTGCAGGTTGCAGATGGAATTAGGATGGAGTCGGAAGCTGAGGTTGCGCGCATCACCATAGAGACTCATGAGCTCCGGGACCAGGTGAGTGGTGTGGATACCAGGATTTTGGTTAATTAAATTGTTGCTGGTATCGACTGTCCTGCATTATGAAGCGAGCGTCTGGTATTAGGTATTTAATTTGATACCTAAAGACAACTAACAATGGATCTCATCAAAGAACCCTAAATTTGCATTGAATATTAATATTTTCATAAATTTTGCTTTAAATTCTTTTAGCACCGAATTTGTCACTTCTCCACTGAAGTGCTAGCCATTGTTTTTACATTTAGCAGAACAGCATACGGTATCGATTGTCAAGACTTGAGTCTTTCGCTACACATGGATATTGCCAACCTAACAGTGAAAGTCTCGAGTTGTCTGTCGATTTGAAGCTGTCTCTCTTTATTTAGTCTGCATTGTTCTGCGTAAATTCAATACTTATCAAAGTTGCATTTCGCATCTGGTGGGTAACGTTAACCACCCTCAAGTGAGGGGCTACCTAGGGTCTCGGCATCCCAGCGCAAACATTTACAATGTTCTGCTAGAGGTGTACTTTTTTGGACTGGCTGAGCTTATTTGCCTTTTGTTTTTTCGTCACCTTTACCGCTGGATGGGAGTGCGTTAACACTTGCACGTGCACTCACGCACTCGTCGAAAGCACAAGTAACTTGGTCTTTTTCAATCGTCTTGTCTGTTCAGTGAATTTTTCCGTTCTAGGCGAACATTATTCGTATCTAGATTATTAGAACCTGTCATCAAAGTTTTTAGTTAGCTTTGTAATAGACCTTCTTTCAGCCGTAAATATATAGTTCTGGCACTTTTTAAATAAGATTGAAGCCCATTTGCTATGCAAATGCATCGAAGGTGCGTAATTTGGTCGCATTTTCCTATCGTCCACTAATATATGCACCTACATGCTAATCAGTATCCCCATTCTGGAGATTAATGAGCTCATTTCCCTGTCTTTCCAATTTGTCAACTTACTTCAGACAACGATGTTATTAATGGTAGTGGCACTGCTTTAGCAGACTAAGCTCCCGGAGGTTTTCATTTGTTTGCCATCGAAAGACCAAGTTAACGACCGGTTATGTGAACATCGGACACCGCGCCCGTATGTTGGGTATGGGTGAAATGACGATCGCATTTTTATCTCACTGCTACCTTTCCTGTGCTTTCTTATTCTCCTTCTTTCATCCTCTCCAGCTCAGTTCGCCTTATTCTGTTGCATGCAGATTTGGCTCTCATAGGTGTACTTTATGCTAATGACTCGCTAATTCCAATTGTACCCATTCTTCTTAAAAAACCTTTCTTTGATTGTGGGTAATCAAACTATTAGTTAGGGCTTTGGAAGCAGTGAAATTTGCATGCAGTTCTTGACGAAAATTTGCTTTAAGTTGCTTCACCCCTGCTTTCAAAGGCGAATTTTTTAACTGTCGTTAGTAGCGATTAGTCCATCTAATGACGAACGAACCCTTTTTGTATGCTTGCTCGACAAGTTTCTTACCCAATTATTCTAATTTGAACATCAATGTTCAACTTTAGTTTTCGTTAAAATCTTGCGTATAACAACGTTCAGAACAATTTCAGGCTCGGTCTGGCATTCGCTTCATAATAACGTAGATTTTGAAGGTTTAGTTTCGACTCTGTTTTTTAATGTCGGAGGAGTTTAGACAGTAACATTTCGAAGCTTTGATTCACCTATATTTTATGGAACTCATCTAGTAGTTCAAAACTTGGTCCCTAATTCTTCATTTTAATTTGCATTTTTTGTTGGAAACGCGTTTACATCAATTTATTATGCTTTGGCTCGGAGTCTTTCCATTTGCTTTTAAAGCAACTTCAACTGAACTTTTTCTTCACTTGTCTTTGGTATCCGCAAGAGGCGTTAATTTTCCGTGACAGTTGCTGGGATGTATTCAAGAACCACATTTTTTACGATCTGGTTTTGTTCACTCCAGTCTCATCTTGGTGACTGATTCGAGGCTCATTAAGCAATTCTTTCTTCGCTTCTAGATTGTGTGCCATCCCGCAAAATTTAATGAGCCATCAGGGCATGGCGTTGGGTCAGATTTGCTTCGAAACTTCATCACTTTGTATGACATCTTTTATTTGAAGCATATATGAGCCAGTTGGGATCCTTTGCCCTCAAACAACATTTCCAGTGTTATGTGAACTCTTCGTGAAACTCACATTGAAATTACTATCCTTTATTTCATTCTGAGTTGCGAATTGCCTTAGGGCTGAGACACTATGCCATCGAACACATCTGACTAAGAAGCGGCTGTGTCAGGAGAATCACTCATTTAGGTCCACTTTATTCTGTTATCTTTTTTACTGAGGCAATTAGTAATGCGTCTCTATTTCGACTTTTTCCCACGCCTGTGCAAATGCATGTATGCACCAATGCCTTCCATAAATACATGGACACGAGGCAGCGACCCATTCCTTATCCTCAGGCAAAGAAGCACACTAACGACTCGTGGCAGTAGGTGGCAATGGAGATAGTAATAGCAGTGGTAGTGGGTTTTCGCACATTCTCGTGTGCGCACGTGTTCGTGAAGTGTTTTGAGGACACACACATGTTTGAAGAAACAGCACCGGAAAAATAAGAAGCGAAGGAGGACGAGGTGAATACCATGCTGACGGCTTGGCTGCCGGTTGGTCGGTCACTTACCTAGTCATGTGTAAGGTCATCGTGCCATTTGGACAAGTACCTGAGAGTGATAATTGCTGATTTACAATGTGTCATGCGGTGACGATCGAATGGTTGGTCGTCGATATCTCGCCATAATACTTCTCTCCTCAATTTTACTGTTAGAGTGCGTCGGTTTTTTTGGTTTTCCTTCAGAGGGATTTAATGTGACATCAAGATTAAGCGCAGTCAAGCTCTACTCAATCACGCGACTGATTGTGAGTGTGATGTTGGATCACATGGTGTTTCCAGTCGTGTTTGCGTGAGAGAAACTAGCTATTTGCAATGAATTTGAACTGGAAGAATTCAAGCATATCAAATAAAATTCGGTTCCTGCGTCCGATCAGTCAGCCAATTATCGAGTTATTGAAACGAACCTTGAGGTATAACAATTTTTATGCTTGGCTATTTCATTAGTTGTGAATCATGTATTTTCAATCTCACTAACTAGCTGGGACACACTAGTGTCTTTTCCATGTACACGTTGGTGAATGGGGCAATTTCAAGCGATTTTTAATTGTTTTCTTAAACTAAGCTGGAAGTATGCCTTCAGTTACAGGAGAATATTGCGATGCCCTTCGGTGGCAATAGCCCAAGAGATTCTTCTCTTTTGATCAGATTTACAATTTTCGGCATTGGTCTTAAGCTTAAAGGGGTGGTACGTATAGCTTCCGATATTTTCATCCTAGTAAAGTTTTTTTCTCATCTTGAAACCAAGATTTCTACAATTCGCGTCTTGGACTCACCGTTTGGTTTCGGTATCAACACTTCCACAACAAATTTGTGTGATTTCGGCACCACAACGCCGTAAACAAACTGTTTCGACTTGAGATTTTAACCATAGATTAACGGAAATTGGCTTGGTACTAGATTTACAACGCCTTGTCGTCTAGTTAATATTCTATTTGCATGAGAATCTTTTCCATTGTTCCTCTGGTATTTCAATGGCAATTTGTTAGTCGATAGTGGCGCCTATTACCTTGTGCAGTATTTCGGTGGTTGATTTTGCTTTCTCGAAAGCGAATCGCGGAATTGCTGTTTATTCATTTTCCCAAACCCAACCAATGAGGTAAGTTAACATCTCCAAGATAATATTCACGATTTACGTCCTAAATCCAAGATAATAGGTGTCTAATTTAGTCACGTTTGCAACAACTTACATTTTCTGTTATAGACTGGAAAACCAGTTCGCTTTCCATGTTTGGAGCACAAGTTGATCTACTCTGTCTATGTTTTAGTCATAACGGGGCTGTGGCGCTTGACTTCCATCTAGGAGTATGGAAGCAGATGTGTTGAGTAGTCATCGAGGCATCAGGTTTAAACTTAAGCGAACTCATTTTTTTCGAACCTACTACCAGCTAAACCCAAGCAATCGTAGTCATGATATGCATGACCGGTTGTATTGGTAGAGGCGTTCTTAATGTCCCTACGCAGTTGCGATGTGCGATTTTGCGGTTGCATCGCAGTTCCTTGAACCTCCTTGAGCTATTTTATCTTATGATTTGACGTTTCCTTCGACACAAAACTGAAACTTGTAGCGTTTACATTTTCCATTAACCAGTGTTGACTTTGCTTTCACTGTTAAAGGTATCACCAGATTAACAACTATTTCTTTTTCATAGGTGAAACGTCTGTCAGCAGACCTCGAGAACGCACTTCAAGAAAGCACAAATCTCCGGGATCAGCTCTCCAAGTCATCTCTACACCAAGACACTTCACCGCCTCCAACCGAAACTCTCTCACCACCATCCCAACCACCGCCACCACCGCTACCGCGTGTGGAGACAAAAAGCGTGGGCACAATGACCTTACCAACGGAGACGTCCTATGCACCCTTGTCCCCTACAAATGCAACCACACCTGCATCCACCACCATAGTTACCTCAGCAGTCACTTCCGTGACACCATTCCAGCACTTACCTCGCACTACCTACATGCAGAAACTGGGTCTCAATCCCGCCTCTACCACTGTTTCACCTGGTGGACCTGGCAGCAGTGTTGTTGGGAGTGGCTGTAGTGGTGGTGTCGGTGCCATTAGACGCACTGGACCTACTGTCCAGAGCCTCATCCAAACCATTGAGAACCAGGTAATGGTTTGGTTTTTAGTTAGACCACCTTTTTTCGTATCAAAGGGACAATTCTTATTCTTACATTGTGTCACGAACATAAGATCGTATTAACTCGTCGCTGCACAAAATTTCGCAGACTGGTCATAATGGATCACCATTGACTTTGTTCCTGATTTTTATTTTATGAATAAGGTTTAAAATTTGGCGTCGTTCTTTGTTGATCAAGTAATTTTGCAATGCATGAGCGTTTAATGCTGTCTAGTCGACTCGTTCAGTGTGAGTACTTGGTGTTTGACATTACCTTTTCACTCGAGATTTTGAAAACTAGCCTTCTGCACACTAATGGCGCCTGCATAACAACGAAATTTTTATGTATTTGCTTAGGTTAAAAGACTTATTCGCTTTTTTATGTTCTTCTAGTGATTCAGTGATTCATTTTGTCCCTATAAGCTAATTTTTTGTTACCACATTAGTCATGTTAACTTTTAGTCCAAGTATTTGAATTATTTCATCAAGCTTACATCTCTTCTGGTGTGACTTTCAGGCTACTTATGGACGCACACAAGTACACACCTTCGTACCAGTTGAATGACTCATTAGTGAAGTTTGAATTCGACTGCTAGGATAACAAAAAAACATAGTTGAAACCTTCACTTTGTCTGTGCAGTCTTAACCACACCCTGACCAGCCCAACCCATTCGTTTCCTTTCCACCTGCCCGGGCTGTCACACTAGTTTGTTTATCAACTCTCACTGTTCCACAAAAAAATTGACAATCCACAGTCAAAATGGCCCTATGAACCTGAAAAACTGCGATGAAATAGTGAAAACAAAACATCTCAAGTTGATTGCTTAATTCAGTACGCTATGATCGTTAGCTCAGCAATGCCTTCGTTGAAATTGGTGTCACAATGTGTCAATGATCGTCCGACAATTTTTTTCTAACCTTTTCTATTTCACTATCAGTATTTCCATTTTTTTTTCTAATCGTCATTCAAAAGCTCTTATTTGTTGTTTAATGGCTTGAGAAAACCTCAAGGGTTTTCCAACAAATTTGATCTTAGAAGCTATTTTGAAAATAGCAGCGACATTGGTAGTGTCGTTAATGAAAGGGGGTTAAACTAGTGAACCGATGAACTCATGCCCTCTCATGCTTCTTAAGGCACTAATCAACGTCCTCATTATCGAAGTCAGCCTCACCTTGTAATACATATCACTGAGCTTTCGTCTGACTACTCGAGAACAAATTTGTTTCGTCACAGCTGCAATTTTAAATGGTCTTCTTCCTTTGTAAAGCCAAGTAAATTTTGTGGTGTAAATGAGGCTGGGTTTTTTACCCAAAACATATCTGTCACGAGTCTGAAACGCGAATGCTTGCTTTCACTATTTTAATTCGCTTGCCCTTCCTTATTTCAACTTCCTTCCGTAAAGGTAAAGGCTGTACAACACCAACAGAAAGTGTCAGCAGTTCGCTCTCCAGTTACCAGTCCAAAGGTCAAGCTGAATGTTGATGGCAGCGTCGGGGATGCCGGTATTAGTGGTGTTGGTGGCGATAGCTGCAGTACTTTGCCGGCGCGTAGGTTGCACTCGGCCGGTAACAGTCCCAACTCAACTCCTGTCCGCTCCGCGCCGCGACATCCGCTGCTGGACGAACCACTTGTTGGCGATCTGGCCCCCGGGGGACCGCCACCACCTACGTCTCCCCCTCTCGCGTCTCCTGTAACTCCTCAGCCTCCATCTTTATCTCAGACAGCTCCGACTTCGCTGTTAAGGTAAAATCTTGACAGTTTAGTCGAAATCCTACGTTCTCCAACATTATTGACTTTGTTTAATCACATCATGATTTCTCCCTACTTCCAGTTTCCTCAGTGCATTAATCAGGTTCACTTGGTTGTGATTGACGGTTATTGACTCCTTAAATTCCATCCATGTAATTAAATAATTCTCATTTATCAAGGCTTATTCATTGGTGGTTTGCAATCCGAATCTTATTTCCGGGCTTTCAGTTTACCTAATTGGCTGTCATTGAATCTCTAAGTTTGTTTACTCCTTTTCCTAATTTCCTTCCTGCTTACGAACTATCACTGTGCATGTTCGACTGGCGTCGAAGTTCATATCTTTTGACAGATATTCTTTGCTGTCGTTTAGTGGGTAGTATTGTCCATTTTTCACTGTTTGGCATTATGAAACATTGTCGAAATGAATGCATGTTTCGCCAAACGGAATCTATTTTGGATTCTTTACTGACCCCATTCGACTCTTGAAACCCATTGCGTTTGTGTGATCAGCCACTCCCTTAATGCTAATGTCGTGTCAATATTTTTTTGAAGTCCAATTAATTCATAGTCAGTGTTACAGTTGAATTTCTGCTTTGAAACCCATTTTAGATCGTCTAAAAATTTGGTGATTTATGAGCCTTGTTCTTATCTGCTTCCCTTAGCATTTCAATGGTTGGCACTACTTTTAGTATCGTTGCTAGGGTGGATTAGTCATGCCGCTAAAGTTGTCAGACGATGGGGTGGTCTTAGGGAGCTCCACTAAGCTACCTTGAAAACTGTCACTTTCTTCCTACGATTGGTCGATTGATCAAATTGTGATATCGAACGGTCTGTGCACTTGTGATATTTCCCCGTTCACGCCACGGTGCAGGGATGCACACATCTTGTGTCTTCACCCTCCTACTTGTTTGCTTGCCTTGCTGAAGCGGCAGCAGTGGTGGCATCGAAATTGGATGCACTGTTGGGGTGAATCACTCTTCACACACACTCGCAACAGCAGCAGACGCTGGACTCTTAAGCATCACATTTGGGCTCCTTTTCAATCCTTCCCCAATTACTGAGCTCCAGTAAAACATGGCATACAACCCACCAGCGCTATCTACTTGGCTTTGCTCTCTCAATTAGGCACTTTCTTAACTTATGCTGGTTTTTAGCCGGTTTGGGGTGGCTGTTGGTTTTAATTTGATTGAGGCAGTGAACAAATGGGGCCCGTTTCTCGGTCACAATCTAACTGACGGGCCAATCTGCGGGAGAGTTGTGGTCCTACCATTAACTACCCACAAAAGGGGTCAATAGTTTCTTAAGGCAGTTTGCAGCCTTAGGGTGGATTGATTGTTGAATCATCCCTTTTGAGCATAAATTGCTTCGAGAAATAGAAAGCAACTTTATTATTGGTATCACTGGGTTGTTCTGTTGAGAAATACCAACTCCTAGATTTTACTTTCATTCTTCGTAGGGACTTTAGACAGTGTGCATAAAAGCCACGAACGAATTTGGTTTGAGATCTGCGCACTCAACTTAATGCACACCATTTGGACGATGTTAACTGTTTTGTCTTGAATATTACCCCGAAGGCACCTTCTTTCGCAAGTTAGAATTGATTTATGCGGTGTTTCTTTATGTTCTACTTAGTATTGCTTATTGCTTAGTCCTACTTCTACGCTTTAACTATAGCCATAGAATCCTTTTTTTATTCCGAGTTATCAAACATTTGAAATTGAAATTTTGTTTTCGTGACCATTGTTGGAGATGCACCGACTAATAAAAAGGATTTTTAGTCCTTTTTCTGTTTTTAGCAGATCAAATTCCATTTTTGGTGTTTCGCGTGACGATACTTCACCTGCAAAGGAATCTTTTCTCCTCAAGTACTCTACCACTCCCTCCACCTCCATTGTCTCTTCCACTGGAACCCCTACGACTACCTCTGCCTCTACGACTCCGCGACTGAAGCGCCACCTCACTGCTCCGACCCCCTCCCCTTCAGCTGTCGCCGCTAAGAGTAGTGGTGCTGGGGCAATCTCAGAAGCCGTCTCAAGTGTTTTATCAGCAGCAGCCGGTGATTCGGTGCCTTCTTCTGCTAACGTCTCTACTTCCTCCGCTTCTGCTCCTACGACTGCAAAAAATTCTGCTGCTGCTGCTGCTGTCGTAGTGGACATGGCGGCTGACCCGTTGCACGAGCTGGCAAAGCGCACAGACGCGGGCTCGAAGCGCAACGCCTTGCTGCGCTGGTGTCAAGGCCGAGTGGCAGGATACCGAGGGGTTGAGGTGACCAACTTCTCCTCCTCCTGGAACGATGGATTGGCGTTGTGCGCTCTCCTTCATACCTTCCTCCCACACCTCATTGCACCCAACTGGGAGCGAGTCGTCAATGGCATGGATAAACAGCGACGCTTTGAGGTGCGTTTGAATGTTATATCATCATCCAATGAGTAACGGAGACATGAAGAGGAGGAGGAGATATATTTAATTTTATCGTGAATCATATTCTAATGACCTGAAATTTCAATTCGAGTAGAGCCAAATAAATTCTGGGTTAGCCGAAGTGTGCTCTCGTTATATGTAGTTCTTGCATAAATGGTGGCGCTATTTTTTAAACTGCATTAATTATATCTCGTAATTTTAAACATTTACGATGGCATCCTTGATACGGTAGCTCCATTCATTGAAAACACTTGTGGTGAGTTGGTGGACTTTCGACTCAGAAAAGGGATTTGTGGCTGCGTTGGTGTCAGTAAACTTTAGTAGGACTGGTACAAGGGGCTCAATTGAGATGTGATTGCGGTTTTTCATCAAATCCGTATCATCGGTTTGAACAACGTTTGCACAAGAGCTGACGCGAATTGGGTCCAGTATAGGTGGGAGTTTGATCGAGCCTTTCACCCACCTTCGCTTATTTTAAAACCGTCTGTCGGCGTTGCTTGACTGCTATTCGGACGGAGATTTCGCGGTACCTGCCTTGCCATGGATTTGTGCCTATTTTGATACAGACTTTGTAGAAAGCGATGTCAATTCTGCATGGTCTCGAGTTCAGCAACTAGTGCTGAAGCACCGAGGTGTTGAAGTTGTTCACATCTTGCAAAAAGTCGAGAATTACAGCCAAATTTTTTGATCTTGTTAAGTGGGATTAGATGAGCGGCTTTTCTAGTGTTTTTTTCGTTTTATAATATACTTTTGTTCGATAGTGATGAGAAGCCACTTATTAATGCCGCTTTCCTTTGATTATCACTATTTTTGCCCCCAAAGCATTACTTTGTGCCTCATTCAACATTATTATTGGTAGCAGTTATTTAATTTTGCTAATTATTGTCGAACATTAATCTGGGTGTCTGAAGTGGATTAGCGCATTCTATTTGTATTTATGCACCGAATCTGGTGCATGGTCGTAGGTGCGAGCATCGAATCGTCAGTTCATTATGCTGTACAGGAACATTATTTTGCCACTGAAATGTCCTCTTTATCTGCCTTTCGCCACAAGTCTGCCATGCAGGCTTTCATAAACACTCATGTCACCTTTTCAAGAAAACAAATTAGCAAAGTGCAACGTGTGAATTTAGTCGTTCTACTTTGAGGGTATACATTGCTCGTTACCAATTCCTTAAGCTTTTCACAGCTCTTTACAACAGCATAGAAGGAGCTAATCTATCACACGGAAGGAGTGCGTCTGGATATGCTTCGGATTAAATATTTTGCGAATTTTGGAGATGGCACTATTTGGTAGACGTCATAGAGACGCAAGATGTACATTCTTGTGTTCAGGGGCGTCAAAAAGGCACCGGAACTGCAAGAAAGCGCCAGTCGCATTAATGCTAGAATTCCTCTTCGGCATAATTGTGGTTAGACGCTTAACTGTCGGTCATTTGCTTCGCTTCGTATGGCAGTGCAATATCAGAAAATTGATGCAACTTTTGTACACGGGGACACAGGCTGTATGCACTTCGGAACTGTTTTCCTCCACATCTGACGTTAGCTTTGCATTGAATTGAATTATGTCTGAATGTTTTGACTGGTTGTCTCGAGTGGTGGGGCCGTATGGACGCGGCGCCCTTTTGGCGTGGTTTGGAGACATTCACTTGCAAAGTCGGGTTAAAAATTTACCTGACGTTCCGATAATATCCTTTAAATTGTGTACAAAAATGTGTTTGGATCCAGTATTGAGCTTTGGAGCAAGTGAAATGTGGCTTTCCTGAAATCGACATAGCTTCTCAGTAAGCGGTATTGGTGGGCTCCTTACATGGTCTGATCGCATTTATGTATTTTCTCTTCCATTAGTTGGGTCTAGCTTTCAGGAGAATTTGGTCCTGTTTTCCAGAGTTGGACAACAGTCACCCAGCTGGCATTCTCGTGACGTGATCTCACTGTTTCTCTTATGGTTATTTTGGCTCTTAATTTTGTCTTTGTGATAATGAAGGAAGTCGAACGTGTGCTACATTGCAGGTGGCGTTCGCGGCAGCGGAGAGTCAGGGCATTCCAACGACCCTTCGTCTAAGTGATATGCTTACGAAGGATCGTCCGGATTGGAATCACGTGATGGCTTACATCGCCTCAATTTACAAACACTTTGAAGCCACCCCTTAGGCCCCCACCCACTACCCTTCCCTTGTCGCAATTCTCGGTTGTACATCCACACTTGTCCTTTAGCCCTCCGCATTTATATTACCTCCAAGTCCCAGTGTAACAGAACATAGGCACTGTTTTATCACAACTAGTACTTGAGATGAACGTGGTAAGGAATGTAGGATTTTCACTGTCGACAATCACATTCACGCTCATGCACACCCACTTCAACTTTTCACCTCCCTCCTCTTGTGGGCGAAATACGTCGATGAGAGTTGTCGTTTTCAGTGATGCCACATATTCACATAACTTGAGATATGAATGAATTATTTCTTATACCCGCAGCACCTGATTTATCCTCTGATTGTGTATACCCCGAGTCGTTGTTTCAGCGTTGCAAGGTGTGGAGATCGAGAAAGGATTTGACGATGGGCGGCAAATGGACTGGAATGAGAAGCTGTTAAAGCCACCAATTTTATCATCATCTATTTAGATTTCGAGTTCAAGTTCAAGTTAATGTCCAACGTTGGGGAGCATTGGAGGCGTCCTTGGTGTGGGATACGCTTCAGGCTGTAAATGAGGAGACTCTTCGATAACGTGCCGCTGATGTTGTGTGTGCGTTGCTACAGGGAATAAGTGGTGTTCGCATAGTGGGATCCAAGGCTCTATTGGATTCACAGATGCTTCTACTTCTATGCTTTTGCGTAATATAACAATTTTGGGGCAGTTCGTGACACAATGCTGCAGTTGGAGTCGGGAACGTAAATGATGAACTCGTAATGCCAAAGCGGTAGCTACTTTTGAGGCCTAATTTAGCCGAGCATCTGGTTGCACCCCTAGGCTGAAATTACGCGTCGGTGATCTGAGCCGCGTAGATGTGTCACAGTGGCCAGGGTTCCGATAGAAGGGCGTTAATGTCTCATAATTTCAAGGTCTAGTGGCTCAGGAAAGGTAAGTTAAGTGTAGCGAAGAACTGCAGTAGCACAATCATTGTCTGATTTGTCATTGCAATAGCGTTGTATGTTGTGCTGACTCCTTTCTCTAGAGCACCATCAAGCAAGTCTAAGTTGGTGTGTTTTGTATTGGGCCACAGGTTTTTTATGTCACGAAACTGACATCCAGAGTGTGACGCCAGCACCAGTGAATAGAAGATCTCAAGAGCCGCGTACGTCAATCACACCTGATTTCCCATCTACAGCGGTGGTGCTGCATATGGTGATTCCCATCTTTTCATATTATGCTAAAGTGGCTTTCAAAGCGATTTTTCTCAGCAATGCTTCAAATTAATTTCATTTTTGTGAATAAATTTATCACGCAGTAGGTGAAAATGAGAGCAAGTCTGCAAACGTATTAAGCAGTAGCTATAACTTTTTTAGATACAGTGCTTTGCGATTTCTTTTTTTCCGTGAACGTTCTGAAATTCGCGAATTGTGCGAATTCCCATAAAAAAATTTTCTTTAAAGTAATGCAACAAAACGCAATGAATTATTTGATAAACTTGACTCGACCTCCACTTTTTTTTTCAATTAATTGAAAAGTATTTCCTTATCAAGATGCCTTACCTAAAAAGATAGTCAGTAAGACCCAGGCGATTTTTTGTTAGATGGTGCCATATTATGGCCGTGTCCTCATGCTCCTGGTAGGGGACATGAACTGACAAGCCCCATGCAATGAAGGCGACTAGCCCAAACGGGGTCTCATATTACTTCAAAATAGTTTCAGGTTGATTCTGGGATTAACGCATCGACAGTTAAGCTTGGCGCGTGGTTGAACTGAGGCGAGCTAGATGTGTGACGATAAGTTGGTAATCGAGTTAGCAGGAAAACTTGGAAATTCTATTGCTGACTCAGTAATTAAGCGCAGCAATTTGGGCGCCGATTGCGAGGCGAAGTGGCACCAAACGCCATTTACTGGAGTGGAAGCATTCTCCATTTCCCGTGTTGTTAACACCATTTGGAGTTCGATATAAATTAGTAAAGAAAATAACACATATGTGATTCAGGTTGAGAGGAGTTCATGCATATCATTGTAGTGCTTTGTTTATGTGACTATCTGACGTTTAGCGGTCACTTTAGAAGTTGTCTGGTCCCTGTACACGTGGACTGGCCTCCGGGCCACGCTCAAGCTCCGTTTTAACTTTCACTCTCACTTATGCCTTCTTCCACCCTATGGGAAGTCTAGGGACGCTACAACCATGTGGGAAATTCTTCTTAGAAGTGGGACAAGAAATGTTGAAATTTGAAATTAAACTAGGCCGATAACTTTATGTGCATAGTCTTAGCTTCACAAAGGTTTCGTCTTTCAAGCATGAAACCAATGAAATAAATTAATGTGACAATTGTCGTCGAAATTTCATAAGCTAATTTTTGCAACCGAATATAATCTAAATTGAAGTAACCTTTCTTTAAATTAGCTTAATTCCATTACTATGCGTGATCCCACTTGAAAACGGTTGTGTTTACCATTAGTGGGAATTTTCTTGTCAGCCAATCAAATCGCGGCTTGTGAGCGCCCGTTTGGTTGATTTACTGACATGAAAGAACACTTACCAAATTAAGTGAGAAAAATCACAAATGACTTCATAAATCAACAGAAAATATGCCCTAGAAAATGTTGTGGTCAGTTAATGTGAGCTAAAGCCTCATCTGTAACGGCGTGTTCGTAGGCACAAGTGGGGTGCGACGGTTAGGGTCAATTTTCGCTTCAGCATTGTGTTTACATTGGATGGTAAAGGTGTAGTCTCTGACGTGTAACATTAGCAACGAAAAGCAAAACCAGTCCAGGGAGTGTGTTTTACTTTCTGTGGGACAGTGATCATAATTGGTGGTGGAGAAGAGGTGTTTGCACTACAAAGAGAGAGCCGGTGGTGAATTCAGGCGGCAATTGGGAGTTGAGGGGAACACAATGACAACTTAAGCGAAAGTATTCGCAATCCACCCGTGTGGGTTCGTTAGGAGCCGCCTATGATATCCATGGAAAAGCACTAATTAAGTAAATGAGGAATAGCTCTTCTGCATCTTTCTCGAAGTGGATAAACTTGAAATTGGTGCATTAAAATAATGGCCAAAAATAGTCTAAACGTAATATCAGTTGAAAGGAACAATTGTGTTGGTGATGTGTCAATTTGGCTCTGCAATCCTGTAGCAGTGCACACGCTTGCATTATGCAACTGACATCAATTATGATAGACTATGCTCGAGGTAATCTAGAAAGCATTTTGCAGGTAGCACTCATATGAGACTACGGTCTCATTGAGCGGAAGCTCTGAAGCAATGCGACAAAGGGAGGAATTCGATAGCTCTAACCACTGGTAAAACGGTGGCAACAGAAAAGGCCACAGAGTTAAATTTGGAAATACTTTAATGAGGGCTTCAACACTACTAAACACTTGTTAACACGGAGGTGTGGTTTGATTCCATTCGCATAAATTATTCTCCAAATCTTAGCTTGCACAGATGACAAATAATTAATTCGTTGCTTTTAAATGGACCCATAGGTGAGCAGTAAGTGTGATGAAGCATAACCATAAGGTAACAATGCTACCGCCTTTTGGGATACTGGAGAAAAAGGAGTTGCTTTCAATTGGCGCCGAGAAAATCAGCTATCCTTTTTTAGATACTCTACTAATAATTTTCAGTAACATAATATTCACAACAAAGGATGCACATGCTAGGGCGCCCGATTCCCATGGACCAATCAAATCAATGTTTTAATTTCACATTTCAGCGTGAAATAGAGGCTTCTACACTTTATGCTATGGACTCAAACAGGACGGAGCCTTTACAAGTCGAGAGTAGTTGTTAATTTGAACCTTATTGCTCAAGAAGGCACGGATGTACGTTACAAAGCTAGGAGGATTTATCGCCTAATATCTGATTCTATATTTTTTGCTCCAATTCAACTTCGCCGTTCCAAGCGAGAACCCCTCACTTAAGCTTTTTTATTTTTTGGTCGCGTTTTTGGAAAGCATTACTACCACTACTAAGAGTGACAGGTGTGTATGACATGCCACTACTTCGTCTGCCTATGTGATTTTAATCTGTAAATTAATGCCAAAATATTTGCTTCTCTAGGCATAGTCACGTTGATTAAAGCGAAAGATCATTTCGAGTGAATTAAGGAACCATGCCGTTCTTGCGTACTGCTGCGATTTTTGTTGCACCGAGTTCGACTTGACCAAGGAAGTAAAAGGAGTTCAAAAAAACTACTACCTCTCAGTAATTATTTGTCTTTCAAGGGATTTCTTTGTTTTCCGAAAGGCTTTCCTAATCTGTTAGTTCGCTTCAATTGACTTGTACATCCTACTTTATTGAGATGATATTTAATTCTCACTAGTTCTGCGCTGTGATTAGCAGGGTAGAATGGATCTCCTTGTTGCTATACATTCGATAGGTATAATGTGACCAAATTAAGGAATATAACGTTTCCCAACATTTTATTGATGCATAGGAAATTCTTCGAGCCCTATCCACACAGACATGGAGACGCCCTTATGCCAGTCAAACTACTGACGGCCTTCAAGTAATGCTCATGCGCGAGATACTGAACCCAGAAGACAACTTTTGGACTTTGCAAAAAAACTCTCCCAAATAAATGTAAGACAACCTGTTTTTTACTGTAGTCCCCTGCTGCACTTAACATGGCTGTCTATTGCCGTCTGAAAGCCGCCTTAGCATAAAAAGATTTGGCATTGTGTCCAAACCACTTTTTGGACGGCCTGTGAAAAAATTCACGCATTACCTCCACTGAGAACTTCTATAGAATCTCTTGCACTGTAAAGGTAGCAGCTCAAGTATGGCATGGTTGGCAGGTTATGCCCTAAAGCCACCACGGACAATCTCTGAAATTGTCCCTTTTTGCAATTTTTTCATCGTTGTACGGCCTAGTGTTTACCGTAGATATTTGAGGTTTCGAAGTTGGCACGCCCTTTTATTTTTGAATAAGACTCCTTCACTCCTAGTGATTGCCACTTTGGTTAAGGCTCCATGTTGACCCAAGTAGAATACGTCTATCAAAATTTTGCATAATACCGGCATAATAGCACTTTTTCATGAACTCTTGAAACGATTTACCTAAACAAATGTGTGACAGAGAACGAGGTAAGCAACGAAGTCCCTCAATCATGCCAATAATACAATACAGTGCCAGCAATCACAAGCTTGTTGGTTCTAAATGTGCTGCACAACCGAACGGCGAATTTGTATCGAGGGCAGCGTACAAAATGGTGAACAAAGTAGGGGTCAAAAGGCCCTGAGGAGGTGACTTATTCAGACGAGCAGCTCTGCACAAACGGAATAGCTTAGCCTTCTTGCGGATAAGGAGAGGATTTGAGGTAACTTTTTACCCCTAATTGCTGAATGTTCTACGGGGTGCAACTATTTCGCGTTTACTGAGCCGAATTTTCAACAAGAGGATAAGCCTTAGGCTAATAGATGGCTTTTAATACGGAGTCAGCATAGTGAAGCCCAGCTGGAACAAACGCATAGAGAGCACTGCAAAGTAGAACAGCGATTTGGATACATCGTGATCCCAGCCGACATCACACGCGGACAGCACTTCATTGCTCTTGCTTGAGCCGAGGTCACAAGTCATGCCACCCTTTCTACAACTGTTCATGACAGCAGATGGTACGAAACCATAAGAGCTCAAGAATTTTCAAGGGTAGTGTGTGATTACTAACACGAGACAATATTACCAAAATTATATAAAAAGGATTATGAAACTCCCCAACATTGATTGATTGCTCTCAAAGGCCGAGAACAGCCTAACAAAAACGAAATTGCACTGATTAGGAAACCTGATTCCTATGTGGCGACCAACACACTGCCTACGCCGCGATTGCCAAAGGAGGACAGTGAATGCTTAACTCCGTGCACATCTCAGTACTTACGCTTCAACCTTCTCTACTGATGGACATCATCCGCCCATGCTCCCAGCTCCTCATCTCCCCCATAAGTCAATGACAATGACATGACACATTACCTATCCAGAACTGACTTTAATGTCCTGACAGAATTATTGGGCTGGTTTTAGAATACGTTCGTCATACCCACACCTTAGTCTTTACATATTGCAAATAACAATGAGGTCTTATTACAACCGCAAAGGCGGATCAGGAGTCACAGAAAGGCGGTGAAAAATAATCAACTACGAATATAGAATCAAACTGACAAGGAGTGTGGGGTAGGAGAAGACAACGATCACTGAAGTGAGGTTACTTGAATGGAGGCGTACTCCGGAGGATCGAGGATATCCTTTGCGCTCTGGATGAGCCTCAACTCGTATCGGTCAGACTTTTGCATAATGTTAGCGGGATCTAGCAAATGTGGAAAGCATTGCAGTAGGACGATACTTGGGCAAAACATTTATATGTTTCTAGCGACCTCTTATGTCCTCCGTGACCTGAGCTTTACGATGGTAACTTGGGTTCCTATTTCTGTTACTCATACAACCTGGTCCTCAGTTTATAACATCGCTATTTTCAAGAGTTGTTGGGACGCCACATTAGTAACAGCACTGATAATCTCACCACTGAAAAGTTTCAGATTTTGTTGGCTGTTAGTTGCCTCTAACCCGCCTAGAAACAATGTGGCTAATGTGGGTTTCCGAATCTACAGTAGTCAAACAGACGGGTCAACAACTCCCAGCAAACCTCCAAAGGCTAGCAATTGAACTACACCATACATAAATGAAAGAAATCACTAGCAACTGGCTGACCAGAGTTAAGGTTTTCAGCATAATCCAACGTCCGTTTGAGAACAGCATGCATTGTACACTGAATTTTGTAGAGCGCCTTCTGTATGCAAAAAACGAATAACCAATTACTTGAGCAATGAAGATAAACCTTAGAAGAAAAATTGAAGCACAAGCAGCTCAGTCGTAACAAAAGTTTTCATTGCTGTCAGTATGTCGATAAATATTCGGCAAATTTATTAGTACGAAAAGAAAATGATCTTAACATTGCCGTGGCGTCAAATTACAGATATAATCACAATACGATTTGCTGCCTCTCTTAATCTAGTGGGATTAATATTATCGTCCTTGCCCATAATTTTACTAGTCTTTATTACTCTCCTACTTAGGTCGAAATTTATAGGACCATTTGAACAGAGCCGAAATGTCAAGGACGCAGTAGTAATTACTACACTAGCAAAATTATTGAAAGTAAGCAAGAGTAACTAACTAGAACACACCCTAATGTCAACGTTTCCGCCGTGTTTTTCAAAGTATATCAGCGTCAAACTGCTAAACAAGTCGCCAGTGCCAAAAAATGTGGCCTCCAATTTGGGGTATAGGGCGCGAACACGTTGAGCTTAAAAGAAGAAGAAAGCACGAGTCACTCGCAATATAGCACAAATAGAGAATGATTTAATCTCAGAAGTTTCTTTGCCTTTCTGACACAAGTCTCCGTTGAATTCGCCACGTTTCCGCAGCACAGCAAGATCTGGGCGGTAGCTAATGTAAGTGGCAAGTTGCTTAAGGCCCTGTTCATCCTCAAAAAATAGTTCAGTACTACTGAGGATAATTGTAGGAATGCTATGAGTCGAATGAAGCACATCAATACAATGAAATACAGAGTCTTCATCAGTAATTTTGCATCCAGTTAGAAGCCTAAATAAAGTGAAAGCGAATCATATGGAAACCTACTCGGCTTCAAACTGATTAGGCAATAAAACGTCAGCGATTGGCAAGATCTTCTCCCTGTAGATAGGAACCAAGTCTTTTGGTACATACTAGAAAAATTTGAAAATACGGGGACTACTTACGATATGACCATTGTCACCAATAACAGGATCACAATCTAGGAAGTGAAGTAAAATAAGAGAATTATACAGAAACGACAACGCGGAGTAGCCGATTTGATTCCTGCAGCGATTTCAGCCAGTTGTATCAGCAAATTTGGATCGCCAACATATCCCGTAAGTAGAGCATCATAGCTTGCGGACCCATTGAGTCTCAACGAGTCATATATCGACTTCAAATGTTCCGAAGACAAAACTTGACCAGTACAATGAGCATATTCTGAAGGGTATTAAGCTGTAAAATAGAGTACGGGTATGACATGACAGTTGGACGGAATTGATGCTGTCGACTTCGAAATTATGAAGCTAATTAAGAAGGTAAGTTAGACTACGACAAAAGCGAACCTGTAATGGAAAGAGTGCGCTTTTATTTCCTACGTAACCATGGACAACATGGCTCTGTATAGAAAGCACGCGTTTCGACTCCATACAAATACCGCAGAGTAACACACCGCAACAGCCTTGTGTCTTCGTATTACCACCTACAAACGCCCCTCGAGCGTTCATTTTGTCCAGCTAAACACGACTGCTTCATTGTAGTACTGTTAGAAAACTTGAGTACATCATGCTTAATTGGCACATATAGGAGCAAACGAATAAGTGAAACCACTTTATTTTCTGTCATGTAAAGGTAAACTTGAGTAGGCCCACATTTTCTAGACACCCAAAATATCCAAGAACAACTTGGAAATTGAGGCTGTTAGGTGTTTATTTAAGCTGTATACTGTCGCAATGTATTTATTATGAATTTTAAATGGCTATGGTAAATTAGGAGCCATGACTTGTAGTAAGACAATAAATAAGTACATTAACGAAGAGGTCACAATTTGTATCGTAGGAACTGCCTGCCTGCCTTAGACTTCAGGAGAGGGTTAATTGAAGAGGCCTTATTTGGCATCATGTGCAGAAGGAGAGGAGATGGAGAATGGTTAATGGGACACAAAGCAATTTTCATCCTGAAACAGACCTTTCACGCTCCTCACGAATCGGATTCGTGCTCGAATTGTTTTCGCACCTCTTACCTATACAGACCAACTTAAACACATTCGCGTACTATATGCACCCGAAAAGAGCTTAAAACTTCGTCAAGTAGAATATGTAGCGTTCAAAATAGGGCAAAGCAAGTGAGCCTGAGCATGATCCGAAGGCCAGCCCACGTGTACAAGGGCTAAACAAATCCCCAAGTGATCACCAAACGTCAGATATTCGCATAAACAAGGCATTACAGAATGCAAAAGAAAAAGAGTTTTGGCCCTATCCTGCCCTAAAAGTGGGTCTTCGAGTACGAGAGCAAGACCATGCACCTTGGTTCACCGTCAGTCACCAGGTGGTCACACAAACAAAGCATTGTACTACCCGTCCCTTCTTTTGATCTGCGTTCTTGGAACTTCTCTTGGTATACCTTGCCAGCTATCGAAATATATTCGAACCAGCCGCTGAATTTATCTTCTATCATGATAGTGAAAGTTTGCACTAGCCTTTTCAGCAACTTAACCTAGAGCTGGGGTAGAGCCTTGACAAGACCAAAAATTGGAATCACATAGACGAAGTATTACACTAAATATATTGGCTATGTAATTTATATACAAAGCGAATGGCACTGATTTTTTTATTTTCGATTCGAACAAAGCTTATTTTGAGGCTTAAACAATGGACCATCATCGTGTTGGTTAAAGTTGGACTTTAAGCCAGTCTGTCTCAGTACTTTCTGCTAGGCATAGGAGGACATTAAAAAGGATTTGAATGCTTGTATTTTATTTAAAAAACGGAAATGGTCGCGTCTGGTTTGGCTTAAAAGCCAGCCCTAGCAACCCATGTCACTGGTAATACCAGAGTGTTCGTCATTCTTACAAGCTGCAAGAAAACATATGCACTAGCCATCAGCTGCTATGAAACGGGAAAAAATTGTACTTAATGCCCTTAACAGCCTTGAATGGGCTCGGGCTTAATTGCGATCTGGAATCAGAGACAAGAGGTGCGAATTTATGTTAGCAGTTAATTGCGTTCAGATCGAGACATTGGAGCACTAGTCCCTTACAGAATGTACAAAAGGGACCCGAGATCAAACAAAGTCCGCACTCGATAAGACCTTGGCGAAATTCACCACAAACATCAATGTGCGAATATGGTAAAGGGAACACCAAAGCAAACGTTTTTAGACAGTTAACGGCGGTGTCATTTTAGTTGTTGATAGCTTATTTGTGGGACACGTGGACGCGGCAAAATTTTAAATGCAGATGTCGTTCTTTGCTCTTTTGCTATCGAATCTTTAAGGGCTCTTTAAGTGTAGACGTGTACCTTATTCACAATGTGGACGTTTGTCGCAAATGGTGAAAAACAGCCTTGAAGTCTTAACAGGGGAGTTGGTTTTCACTGCCACCAACGCACTTATCCAAGAATTCTACTTAAGATGTATTAAATACTAATCGGGGAAAAGTAAGTCTAATGCTTTGCTTGTTTGGCTAACTATGTAACTGGCGGCCACCTTGATAAGCATCCTACTATAGGCTGTGCAGGCTGTTTTTCGGGCCAAGTCAAACTCAGCCTTTTGGGGTTTGGTCACTGTAATGCTTTGTTTATTTGATGACTGGACATTTGGCGGTCACTTTGGAATTTGTCTGGTCCCTGTACATGTGGGCTGGTCTTTGGGCCACGTCCAGGTTCTATTTGCTCCGTCGTCTTCGGAGTACATGTATTCAGCCTCACTTCTTCCACCATATGGAAGCCTCGAGAGGCTAGAGCCGTAGCTATAATTATACCTTAAACCCTTAAATACAAATTTATGCTCTTCACTACCAGGCTGAACATCTAGGGGCCCAATATCACGATAACAAAATTGTAATCGATCCATAATGAAAAAATAAACTCGCATTCCTTAGAACATGTGAAATTTATAGTACTTTAAGACCTTTATCTGCACGAATTACTCTCGACAGTTATTTTTAATGAAACGCAGATAATGCAAATAAACTGGGAAGTTATGAGACTGCTTTTGTGGTCACCTGTATGACCGGCAGGTACTTTAATAGTTACCTTGCTCTTGTACGTGTGAGCTGGCCTTTGAACTAAGCCAAAGCCTACTGGCTCCTCTTTTTAAATTGCGCTATTTTGGCTCCAAATGATGCTTTTTCTACTTTTTAGGGAGTTCAAAACTCTGTGTGTGGAAACAAAACATTTGTTTGGATTCCTGAG
Source organism: Hydatigera taeniaeformis (assembly GCA_900622495.1). Taxonomy (NCBI): domain Eukaryota; kingdom Metazoa; phylum Platyhelminthes; class Cestoda; order Cyclophyllidea; family Taeniidae; genus Hydatigera; species Hydatigera taeniaeformis. The sequence goes on from UYWX01000067.1 coordinate 48,143, forward strand.
AGAGGAAAAATCAGCCTAGGAATTCCGTCATTTTTTATCATGCTAATTTAACTATTACGTGCATCTTAACTGCAAGTAGTCTAAGAATGTTATTCACAACCTTTTTTTGAAGCCTTAATGCCCTGTTGTTGTGCTCATGCATTAATGGCTAATGGTGAGCTTTCTTTGACAAGTGTTGCTCCGCGTATAAATTCTCGTGAAAATATGGTTATGCGCTGAATGGTTTAGCATTCTGCTAAATTCCTATTCATTTACCTAACTGCACGATCTTGGAGCTTTTAACCTATATTGTTAATACTGCCGACCTGTTTCACCTATTTGTCCATTAGCGCATGAGCTGTTATTAGGGGCTTACATTTGCACTGCCTTCATTCAGCACTTTGGGTGATTTTACACACATTACTGTGTATATTATACAAATGATCACTTGATACTATGAGTATTGGGGTGTGTTTTATGTCCCCTGTGCCAATTCATGATTTTGGGGTTGCTAGTTTTGCAACAGCCTTGCCATTCACACCAATTTGTGTGATTTCTCACAAGCTCGTTATTATGGGATGTCGTTTATTTTTCAGAAAATGCCCAAGCTGGAGAAACGGACTTCACGCCGCAGTACTCGGCCTGCACAAAAGCGGCAGCGCTTAGATGAAACTGGCGGTTCAAATGACCTTCAGCCCTCTTTCAGCGACCAGGAGGCTAGCAATGACAGTTTTGCTACCACTACTATGGACACGAATTTCGAAGACGATGAGGATTATGAGGAGATGGAAGAGGCGGACGAGAAACGAGTACTTTCTCGCACTTCTACTGGTGTCCCTACTCAGGGAGGCGCCGCCACCACTGTTAAACCTACACCTCGTGATGAGTTCGGTGCTAAGGACCTCCGTGCTCTTCTCACCCTCCGTTCTGACCACCCTACTCGTCCGCTTTGGGTTGGACCAGATGGCCATATCTTTCTTGAAACTTTTGGTCCTCTTGCCAACAAGGCGCAAGATTTTCTCATCGCTATTGCTGAACCTGTTTGCCGTCCTGAACACATCCACGAATACAAGTTGACTTCTTATTCCCTCTATGCCGCGGTCTCTGTGGGCCTTCGCACCAGTGAGATTATCGGCTGCCTCCGACGCCTCTGCAAAACCGATCTTCCCCCAGGTATAATAGCTTACATTCGCTCATGTACTCTCTCCTACGGCAAAGCAAAGCTAGTTCTCCGAGGTGGACACTTTTACGTGGAAAGTAATCAACGCGCCTTCCTAAAGAAACTCGCTGCAGACCCGGTGATCAAGGAGTGTTTAGTGAATGTTCCTACCGCTGAGGGTCTCTCTGAGGTGACACTGCATAAGTTTGATACTTCTGACACTGTTCTTGCTCTCGGCGTAGAAACGATGGATGCTTCTAGGAATGCGACCTCTGTTGATGGTACCGTGGAGGCGCAGAATTCCACTTCAGATGGGGGTTTAAAGGATATTCTGAGGCTCTACGCCGCGATTGATGCAGAAGAGGAGGAGGTGGAGGAGATGGAGGCAATTCCTGTAAATGCAGAGGTTCGGGAGGACGTAGAAGACTCCGTTGGCGATGTCGACGCGTTGAATATCGAAAAATTAGGTATTGAGGGTGCGGCAAGCGACAAAGAAGGAGAAGGTGAGGAGGATGATGACGATATTGGCAAAAGCGTGGTAGCAGGAAATGAAGGTGAAGGCAACGAGAAGTTGAAGCCCTTTGAGACAGTGGCTATTGAGGTGCAGCAGAATGAAATTGAACGTCTGCAGCGGAGGTGTGTCGAACTAGAGGTTCCGTTGCTGGCTGAATATGACTTTCGACAGGATAAGCTGAACAAGGATATGAGTGTGGACCTGAGGGCAAGCACTACTCTTCGGCCCTATCAGGAGAAGAGTCTCCGGAAAATGTTTGGCAATGGACGTGCGCGCTCTGGAGTTATTGTACTACCTTGTGGTGCCGGGAAAACACTTGTGAGCTACCCATTTTAGATTCCCACTTTGTGACTGAAATCACTTATTTCACTCCTTTACGTTGTTATTTCTGTCTTTTCATGATTGTTTTTGGCCGAACTATGGAATGCAATATCTACGTCTTATAGTTTTTTTATTTTTCTTACTGTTGTTTGAGTGGACATCGATGTGGTAAGTATCTCTCGTTTATTCACTATGATTGGCGCCGAACAGTGTTATCACCGATTTCCTAACCACTTGTAAAGTTTCTCACCGATTTTCATGACTGGCATTGGGAGAAATGTTTTCCGCTTCTTGGATGAAGCATTTCAGGCTTATTTTGAGGGCCTTTAAGAATAAGTTCTCGTGTGTTGTGCGCTTTTCAGATACTTTTGGGCAATAATGTCAACTTAACCCCAACGTTGCTAGTTAATCTGTCTCCTCCTTCTAGGTTTTAAGCGGTTAAAATACTTTGGTTTGTTATAGACTCTAGCGTTTAAGCTAGCGTTCTGCTTTATCTGTCGCACAGCTGTTGTATCAGACGCTCTTGCACTTTTGAGTTTGGAAGATCGTTTTTTCCAATAGTTGCATAAACATGTTACGCAGTCAGATAATCTGCTCGTCCCAAAGTGGTTACTTTTCTTGAAACAAAGCTACGAGCCTCTGAGGAACCCGAAGCTGTAATTCTTTTGATATTATAGCTATTAATTTTGTTGTAGTGGGTCTGTTTCAAGAGGTAATTTGTCCATTTTTTTCCGGCAGAATGATATTTGTTCTCTTGATACTACTTGTTTAATCTCCTCTAGTGTGTTTTCTCTTATGCATGCTTCGATAATCCTATCTTCTACAGGTGTACCTCCCAATTTCACAGTCCTATCGTTCTCCCTTGAGTATGGGAGTTCTTTTCGAATTTCGACGTGCTGATTTTTAGGACATTAACGGTTCAATGGTTCACACATAACTAGTTTCAGTTCTCTGTTGATCGGACGGACTGTTTGCTGTCTTCTTTCTCATTCTGCTTCAACATATTATTCAATCAGCAACAGCCTGGTCCCATGATTTGTTTATAAATGGTTCTTTGCTGTGCCCTTACAGATCAGAACCACATTGTTTCCTTTCCGCGAAGGAAATGTTTTTACAACCGCCTAATGTTAGTGCATATTGACCTGTGAATGAACTTTTACTATCAACTATCTCATCTTACCTTGACATGCATGACGTACTCTTTTCACTTCAAAATTGTAGTGTTTTTGTCGGCCGTAGGTGATTGTGTTATAATAGAGTTAGCATCCATACTGCCTTTTAACTGTAGGTTATAAATATCCTGCTTTGTGGAGTCTCACTTGCTTATTATTTTTTTTTCTAATATCCACGGCTTTTGGTGTCGTCTTCATTGTCGATAGTAGTTGGTTTCCATTGTCAGTCATTTTCGAAGGAACGCCTTTCTCTTTTGTTAAAACAGTTTCCCGCGTCTATCTGTGGGATTAGAACTGTCCTCAACCTCAATTTTTCGTTTTTTGCCTGTGGCACAGGTGGGTGTGACAGCGGCGTGCACTGTGCGCAAGCCGACACTGTGCCTGTGTACGAGTGGAGTGGCAGTAGAGCAGTGGCGTAGCCAGTTCAAGCTCTGGTCTACTGCAGAGGACAGTCAAATTCTTCGATTTACTTCTGACGCCCGCGATCGTCCCTCTCCGAGTACGTGCATCTGCATCTCCACCTATTCCATGATCGCCTTTTCTGGCAAGCGCTCATACGAGGCTGAGCGTCTCATGGAATGGATCAAGGGCCAGGAGTGGGGTCTCATGGTCCTCGATGAGGTAAGTGACTCTCTTTAGTTGTTCATCTTAGATCTGTTTCTCCCACTCTTATCCTTCATATTTTCTATTTGATTACTCATTTTTAGTTGCTCACTGGTTGTATATCCGACAAATCATGATTTTGTAAAGTAAAAATTGACCCTGGGCTTGCTTTGAGATGGAAGGAGACTCATAAACGAATTTACAAGGAGATGAATTTGGTTCACATTATTTTTAGGTCACCCAAACTAAGAAAGTCGTGGGACATGTTCTAAGGGCACTATGTCCTTGCACTGATGGTAATGTGACACTATCGCCAGCGCTAAAATTGGCAGCCACGGATCATAAGGAGGGAGTATCGTTTAGGAATCGCTAGAATTTTCTTCAAATACACCGGTTTGTTTTCTTAAGTTTGGCGCTCTTCTTGCACTTTCGTTGGTGAAAATGGATCCTTTCGAGATTTAAGCTTATATCTAGTCACTTCTTAAACCCACATTGACTCCCACGACCTTTACTTCGTAGTTGTTGTTCAGACAACTTATTACTTTTATCAGGTGCATACAATCCCAGCGAAGATGTTCCGTCGCGTCCTCACTATGGTGCAGGCGCACTGCAAGCTCGGCCTTACCGCCACTCTGGTGCGCGAGGACGACAAAATCACCGACCTCAACTTTCTCATTGGACCCAAAATCTACGAGGCCAATTGGCTAGAGCTGCAGAAACGTGGCTTCATCGCCAAGGTGCAGTGCGCCGAGGTGTGGTGCCCCATGACTTCGGAGTTCTACCGCGAGTATCTTCAGGTTCGCAACAGAAATAAAACCATCTACTTACAGATTGATAGTGACTGATTCATGATTCATCATTTTGCAGATGAAGAGCATGAAAAAACAGTTGTTGGCAGTGATGAATCCCAACAAATTCCGCGCTTGTGAGTTCCTCATAAGGTATCATGAGAGACGGAACGACAAGATAATTGTTTTCTCCGACAATGTCTTTGCGCTGAAGTATTATGCCAAGAAAATGGGTCGTCCGTACCTTTATGGTCCAACTAGTCAGAGCGAGCGAATGCAGATCCTGCAGAATTTTCAATATAACTTGAACGTAAGCTTGAGGCTAACATTTTGGTTGCTTTTAAACTCTTTGACTACGCTGCGATTGCTTTACAAACCACAAGGTCTGGAATCATCGCTAAATCTGGACCTGCATTACAGCATTTTTGAAACCGGTTTACGGTTTTGGCGTTTCATGAACGGCTACGTTCGGAAGGATGTTTTCTTTGTGCTTAAGTGCTTGCGAACCGTGGAGGCTTGGGAGTTTCCAAATAATGAGTTTTTGTCTTCTGTTTTATTGGGGGTTCGAATGTTTAAGATTGGTTTCGATTACAAATCCATTGAAAATCTTCACATATTCGTGACTAGTGTTTACATCCAGTTAGCTTTTAAAAAAGTTTATTTCCATATTCTTCGTTTTAAAATCATTTACTATCTGATTTAATTTTAATAAAGGTTGGACAAACTTTTTAAAGGTATTTCGTTGGGAAATACTGCTTATTTTTTCATATTACTAATTTTACTTTGAGGTAACGCGCTAATCAACAAGACACACAATCATAAGAGTGGGATTATTGCTGAACACGGGAAAAAAATTGGACTGGTTGGGCTAATTTTTGTACCGGCTAAGCTACTGTGTGAAATGACCATAAACTAGGTTTCAGGTTGGTTCTTCTTTTGCTCCATCGCTCCTGGTACAGGTGCCGGCGATATTTGTCTCCAAGGTGGCCGATAACTCTTTTGACCTGCCAGAAGCCACGGTGCTTATTCAGATCAGTATGCATGGTGGCAGTCGAAGGCAAGAGGCGCAGCGTCTCGGTCGCATCCTACGCGCGAAGAGAGGTATGGACGCCGAGGCATACAATGCCTTCTTCTATTCCCTTGTCTCTCAGGATACCATGGAGATGCAGTATGCTCTCAAACGACAGCGATTTCTCGTCAATCAGGGTTATGCGTACAAGGTTCGTACGCACCGAAATGACAAGTTTTCTCACCACAGCGCTGAGTTTTTCCATTGCTAGGGTGGTTTTTTACACTTTAGGTGATCACTAGGCTTGCAGGGATGGAAAATGAGAATCTGCGGCTGGGGACTAAAGCAGAGCAAGCGGAACTACTGCACCGCGTGTTAGCAACCACGGACGAGGACGCAATGGAAGAAACACTGCCAGTAGATCCAGATGGTTTTGGTACTGGACGCATTGCGAAGGGTGGACGGGGTGCGGGATTCGTGCGGCGGGCTGGGCAGATGGCCTCTATCTCGGGTGCTGATGATGCAATTTATATGGATACCTCGTCAGCTGCTGTGGCTCGACGCGAAAGGGCAAGAGAGCGGCATCCGTTGTTTAGACTATTCAGACGGTAATTTGCTGTCGTTGTGTAAATAAGACAATGCGCAGTTGAGTCACTGATTGTGATGGCTTTTTTGTGGAATAATTGGACAACTTGGGTTTCTGGGTTTTTCATTAGCCTTATTTCATTACTTTTTCCATTGAGTGGATATGGATAACTTGGGCTCGCTAGTGATCCATATACCTGCAAACAACTCACTAATGGGGGCACAGAAGAGTTTCGGGCTTGAGACAAAAGAGTACGCTCGAAATGGCAGTCAATCAGTGCAAAGGCTATGGTTTGTTCAGTTCTAACCTAAGCACATGCTTGGTAGATATTGAGTCGAATTTCATTTGCGATCTATGGAAGCTGTTAGAGTAGGATTTGAGGTTGTGTCGCCCCAACCCCCTCTTCAACTCCTAGTGGACTTGGCAATCAACCACTACTGACCTCCGATTTGAGCCATAATGGTTGCAGCTCACCATGCTCAATGTATACAGATGTTGCTTCCTCTTTTCGTCCTTGGGGCGTATTGATACAAATTGCTGGTCAACACTAAAGTACTGCCTTAACTATTCTTCTGTGGATCACTGAGCTAGCGGTCATCACTTTAAGGGCCTCATTCCACTTCAGTCTGCTATGTGCTTTGGCTGTTAGCAGAGAGCATTGGTTTCAAAGACCGCATTAGTGTTTGCGGCATTAAGTCAATGTGTGTCTCATTAGGCCTTAGCATTCTGGGATTAGCGGTTCAATAAACAAGCCCTTTAGACGAATTGCGAGGGAAAATTTGGACTGCAAGTACACGTTAACACGACTTTGAAGAATGGTCCTGTTACTGTGCACAAAATTAAAGGAGCTGTTGTTCATGTCTCTAAGATCGTGGAGATGGCACCTGACTCGCAATAATGCATTAACAACTACCTTGTTATTATTTTAGAAACCTATTTTGACATGACTTTGTATGGTAACATTTATTAAATCACAGAAAAACAAAACTAGGCAACCTTGAACGAGTGAAAAAACTAATCTTAGCAGCGATTAAAAGGGATTTTTGGCGCTACGAAGGGAGTTGGTAGTTTTGTGTTGTTGAATTCATTAAAAAGGCTCGCTGTTGTGACAACCTATGGCCCACGCATTTGTCAATTCGCGAAGATTTTTATAGCTTTGGCATCCATTTCCGTAGTTTGTGATCTGCAGCTTTGGCCTTTTCTAACACTTACTGTTCAGGAAGTGGATGAAGAATGAATGAGTTGTTACGGTGGGCGACCTTGGAACGAGGTCTACAATCGCTGTATCTCGTCTGCAATTGTGGTCTTGATCTAACTTAGGCATTACTGGTGGTGGCGATGTCGCATTCTTTGAGAGGGTCCACTCCGACAAGGCCGTCCGATAAGTAACTTATTCTTTTTCCCTTCTCTCCCCTGGATGCCCTCAGAGGGACAGTAAAAGGTCAGGCAGTCAACGAAGCCATCAAAAAACAGGCAGCATGTTCTCCCACTTTCTTGACAGTTCAAAACGTTTCCTTTTTGGTAACTGCTGTCGAGAATGGCGTTAGTGATGCCGTTGCATTCAACAAACAAGGCAATGACAACTTAGCTCCCCCTTGCTTTCTTTCCACTTAAAGGAGGCATTTGCGTTAAAGTTGAGCTCTTTCTGCGACTTTCACTTTTTCGGTTAATTAGCTGATTATGTTGAAGGAGTTATAGCAGTAAGCAGTTGGTACTCAGTGGAAACCATTACAATTTTCTGCCATCCACCAGACACTTAAAACCATCTGCAAATATTTTGCTGAGTATTTGAGACCACTCTCCCACCGTATATAATCCAACTTCCACAAAACATTAACAAAGTTGTAAGTAGTGCTTAAGAAGGGTGAAGATGATAGTCAGAAAATTCTTACAATCAGAGTGACGTGGTTTTTGAGTCAACGAATTGAAGCTCACTCGATTTGTCGTGTGGGATTTGGTGTATCCAATGAAATGAGGTGGCGTATTAGAAGTCTCAAACAGTAGCAAAAAGTTAACTGACCCGACTCTGCTCAAAACGTGCGTCAGAGAGCATAAGGAGTGACGCATCGGAGAAATTTGCATTGTCATTAAAGACCTCTCACACACTGTATGCAAATTGGAAGTTGGGGCAGTAAAGGGACCGAAGAGAAGTGGTTGAGTGCGACAACTATTTTTGACGTATGAATGGTTTAATAGGCATTGGCAGCCTGAGACAACATTTACGATGTTGCACAGGTCGTGTTTTGCGTTGCTGTTCGGCATCTGAAGAACTACATATTTTTCCTTCTACGATTTTGTGTGAGTAATTATCCTTAAAATCATTTGGTAAGACCTATACTTTCAAAGATCACACAGCTAACTCAGGTGGAACTGTGCTTGAGACCAACTTTAATGATTCCTTGCCGTGATGGAGCTGTGTGATTCTCAAAGCACTTGTGATTGATGACCGCCTGGCAGGGGAGAATTGGGTTACAAGATCATGTGCACCTCACATAAGCACAAGCTTACACACAACGGATTTGATGTGGCCACAACTTGCATTTCCTTTGAGAGAGCAGTAAAGAAAACTGAACCTAAAGTAACGCCGAATGAATTCCCTTGCCTGTCCAACTTTCTCATTCTGTGAGGCCTTGAGCTCGCCACAGTTTCGCACTTTGGTTTACTTGTTTGCCGCTCAACTCACGGGCCATAAGGTCACCACGGACGCATAAGAGGAGGTGGCTAGCACGAACTGGGGCTCGATTTTTCTGAGTTGATGCCAGTCTGCTAACAGACTCCTTCTATTTTGCTATTAACTATTTGCCAGTAGCATCCTCAGTCTCTACTTATTTTGTCCAAACTTTCAAAACATTTGCGACCCACAAAGACTGTTGCCATGGCAGTTTCTAGCTAGAGCGTGCAAGAAGTAGGCAAGGGGATAACAGAAATTGCAGTCCCTCGGGCCTATTGGCAACACGACTTGAAGGTCTTCTGATCGAAAGCGACCTGTTTGAATTTTTTTCAGAATTGCCCTTCACTACATTCGTACGCCCAGACTAGAACTTATGCCTACTTGGAGAGCTTTCAAATCTGGTTAAATACCAGTCTGGACACCATCAACTTCGTTCTGCCATCGATGTCACAATTTGAAAATTTTTCACCATTTTTACAGAAAAACTCGTCTCCAACGCATTTCTACTTTGCGTTGAGTTGGTCAGGTGCTACAGATCAGGCATTGGACGCTGTGGAACGTTTACAGGAAACTTGGTTACTTGGCGCCAAATCGAGAAAGTGGGGCAGCCGAGATGTGTAGTTAGCGTAAAGTCGTATGGCTGTCGTTGAGACGTGGCCACCATTCATTTGGCCGCTACACCCTTGGAGTTGGCATGCTCGAGCAGAAATTATTTTAACGTGTTGTGAGGGATACAAATTAATATCTGATTATTAGAGAGTTTGACACAAAATCTAGTCAGGATTGTTCAGTGCTGCTTCTATGCATACACCACTGCTGTCGTCTGGCGTCGTGCTTTGTGCGGCATGAGTAGTGGGCAGGTCAGCAAACACTTGGCACTTACTACTGCTTGCCGTGCCGCTATGGTGATAAATTGGTTTGTGGAAAATCGTGGAATTGGCGTTAATAGTTTGTTCTGAGGGGTCACATCAAACCAGTTGATTAATGCAATGGGGATGATACAACTCGAGTGAGATGGAGAAAAACCGTTATAAGCTCTTAATTACCGGCTTTCTTGACCCATTCTTGTGTTCACTCACACAGTAGCGCTGGAATCATTACGTAGTCATCGTTGTTGTTATTTTTTAATTGGCGTAAAGGGAAGCGTGAGGATATGCGACTAGCTGGCGCCTTCATTACATCGAAATGTTGTTCCCTCTGAAATATATCAACATTGTTTGGGTCTCATTAGCGTTTTCGCGTAAACGGCACACCCAGCCAAGAACCATTCATGTGGCCATAAAATCCCACTCACTAGCGACCGCTTGGCACCACTTAATGGCCGCACACAAAGTGGAGCCAAGCTGTTTCGGTGATGTGTACACGCTGATACAGGTGATGCAGATGAGGAAAATGCGGTCGTTTTGTTGATGCTGATGGCAGTAGCCGATGGGTAAAATGAATGCTTGAATGAAAAGGGACTGAAGAGACTTTTTGTTTGGGAGAGGGATACAATGGAGGTTCGGACTTTTGAATTTGTCGCTCACCAAGTAGCAATGCAGACAAATTTTCAGTTTGGGCGCTAATGAGAGCACTTCTTAGCCGACAACGCATCGTACCTTTGAGTCCACTTCGAGGAGTGGAGACGTGATTTGAAGAGTGTAAAATTATTCACTCTACCTAGCATAGTGCCACTAATTGCCGTTTGAAACACAAACTAACCCCATCAAGGAAAGTGACACTCGAGTTGCTCCCTCATGTGCCAGTGGAGCAGAGAATTTATCAAAAACTGCAAATAAGAAGGGCTGATTGGAAAGCTCAAAGAACAGGTGACCTACGCG
>UYWX01000068.1:0-58421 GCA_900622495.1 Hydatigera taeniaeformis
GCCCACGAGTACAAGGCAAGACAATTCCTAAAGCAAACTCCAACCGTCATGTGATCACATAAACAGAGCATTACAAATGGCTTTAGGAGTCCTTTTTACAAGTCGCGCAGAAATTTTATCCCGGGATCATGTGCCCTTTTGACGTAGTGCTTTATTCTTTTAAGACTTAAGGACTTTATACCTAATTCTTTTTTAATGATTTCTGTTGGTAGGTCTACGTATTTGCATTTTTTATGCTTAGTTGTTAAGCTTGATTAATTGTGTTCGCGAAAATATCAAATCTTGATTCTGGCTGGTTGGGTGTTTTAAGACGTTTTCCTATTTTTGTATTGGTTCCATAGTTGGCCTTTAGTTGGTTGTGCTTGTTGTGGTTTTTCCGTGTCGCTCAAGGGAAGTTGTGAGAATCAGTACAATGGATCGCGCTTTCATGTTTCACCTACGCCAGCACCTCGTACGCAACGACCTGAAAACCAAAACCGAGAAGGATCAGTGTCGTACCGAGGCATTAGTGAAGAAAGCCTATTGTGAAAAACTAGAAAAGTGGGGCGAAACGGCGATGCGTCTCTTCAAAGTGGAGCATTTAAACTACCTATCCAAGCGTTTGACTGATCTCCCGGAGAGTATCGAACACCTAGATGCTAGTCAACCTTGGCTGGCCTATTGGATGGTTCACTCATTACGTCTTCTCTGCTATCAGATTTCTGATAAAGTTAAAACAGGAGTAATTAATCTAATGAAAAGCTGTCAGCATTTACGAGGAGGATTCGCGGGTGGACCTTATCAATTAGCACACTTGGCTCCGACCTACGGTGCAGTGAATTGCTTGGCTTCGCTGCTCTCCGCCGATGCTTTAGATGTTATCGATCGCCAAGCTTTGGGTGACTGGTTAGTCTCACTTCGGCAGCCCGATGGTTCTTTCGTAATGCATCATGGTGGCGAGGTGGATGTACGTGGGGCCTACTGTGCCGTGGCGACGGCTTCGATTACCGGAGTGCTTAAATCTCGACAGAATATTTTCAAAGGAACGGCGGAGTGGATTGCTCGATGCCAGGTTTGTTGAAGTTGTTTCTCTTTAAACTGCAAAAGCTCCGTTTCCGCAAAACGTCAGTGTCTTTCTTGGGGTGGTTCAACTGACCTAATGTCCAGTTTTGCCTTCTTAATCATATTTTATTCGCGTCTCAGCTCGAACTGAGTTGATTTGGTAGTTTCTAATTTGTTCAGCACTTGCCATCTGGAGCATTTAATATCACAGGGTTTTTTTACAAAAAAAACTGTACAGAATATATTTGGCTACTGAATACCTAAGTAAGGGGTGAGTTGCATTCTATGCATCATTGCCCATTCCGTAGTTGACTGCCTGTTAATTATTGCTTAAGGTCTGCGTAAGCTTTGAAGTGTGAAGGAATAGGTTAATTGACTGCACTAAACCTATTAACCTCTTTCAATGGATGATCTGTCTGGACCATTAACCGGGGATTCTAGCTTCGTGTGTGTGCAGATTGCCACGTTAATGTGAGCTTCGTTGCATTACAGCATTACTGGCCTAGCTCTCCAAGCAGTTTCAAACATGATCTGATTTTGCTTGTAGGTCAATAGTTCGATTCCAGAGTTCCAGATTTCTAAGTCGTAAGGTTCTTCTGTGTCTTGCTTCCCCGTACCTTCTCATCTCAGTCGTTGCGATATTTTCATTAACATGATCTTTGCTGCCGTTTTTGCCCTGAATAGTGGCAATAATGTGCTTAAGTGGTTTTCTTTTTTTTACTATTTGAACTCCCGTACTTGCCATAGAGGTCGGACTTTCTTACCTTTTAACATGGCTTTCAATTCTAAGACGAATATGAGTTCATATTTCTGTCATGCCCTGAAAAGTTTCCAAGAAGAGCGTATTGGGAGCGCAGCCTAATCTTTTTTTAACTTTTTTCGTTTAAAGGAAAGTTTCCTTCATAAACTTATCTTTTAGTGTGTTATAATGTGCAAGATGAGGCAGAAGTTTCAAATCCTTTTGGACACCTGATTTGCCGCAACCACCACCATGAAAAATGACGATAGAACGCTGAGGTTACTTTGCGAGAATGTAGCAGTAGCAGTGGACAAGGTTTATAGAATAAATGAAGGTGAGTTGTGGGTCTATCAACGCCCTAATCTGCAACAACCTCAAGTTTGTTGAAGTGTGTGCTCGCGTGATTAATACATGAGCAATAACTACTAACTTTTCCCTCAATCACTCCGATTATTTGGAAGGTGATGTCATATTTTTATTATCGCATTGTCAGGGAAGTATAAATAGCTCCGATATAACTCGTTGTGCTGCCAAGTTACCTCGAAATAACCAACATTTGAGAGGATAGTTATATGGCTCTTCTTCCTTTCGATCTGACGATAATGGTGTTTGTTTCAATCCGCCTGAAGTATCATCATTTACTGAAGAAAATGTATTACGTCACATAATAAAGTTGGCGAGGTTGGGTCTCGTATATTCTGCACAAATTTTATTCATTTTCAGTGTCTCCTCTCAGTGACTTCTTTTGCGTAATAAAATTTAAGGTATGCAATGATTGAAGCTATTAAATAAGCATACTATTTGGAACGAGAGTGTATGATAGATAGTTGGCAATAACGTTGCCTGCATTTTAGGTTGATTTGCGGCTGGCTGAATGAGCATGAATGTTGGTTGTCGTTGGTTGACTTCTCATCACCCAGTCTTAATATACGCACCATTCCATACTCAGAAAATTGTGTTGGATTCATTTGTGCGTAAAATAATTACCTCAGTCTGGTTTTACTGGTGTTCTGTCCATTTTCTTATGTCGACGCCATGAATGGTTATCTATCATTGTTTTCACCGTCATTGTCGCCTCGGCTTCTCTATCTGTTGTCTTATTGATTTTATTATTTTCAACCAATCGACTTTTCGTCTTGGTGTTGGCTAATCTAGTCGTTCTCTTCACAGACATATGAGGGCGGCTTTGGTGGTCAACCGGGCCTGGAGGCACACGGTGGTTACTCTTTTTGCGCTTTTGCTGCTCTCTATCTCCTCGACGCTATCCATCTCGTTGATGTTCCGCGTCTCCTTCGTTGGGCTGCACACCGTCAAATGCCCACCGAAGGTGGTTTCCAGGTTTGTCTGGCTTTCATTTCTGGTAGATTGGTGAGACCGTGGCAACATGTACTAGGCTAATCTTACAATATCAATCAGTACTGATAAATGCAAGGAGCAGTCTCTGAACCATAGTGTTATTTTTACGTGTGACGGTCATCGTCTGATTTGTTAATGCACTGAGCATCTGCTTGTTCTAGTAGCTTAACATTTTCGATGTGCATATTCGAGGCGGGCCCTGTGAAAATCTCAAGTGGTGTATGCAGCCTTAATTCGTTCTCTCGCTATTTCTTCTGATTGAAGGTTGATTTAAAAATTAAGTGGTGTTATGCACTGCTTAACAGAAGATAAGTTCTATTTATGGATTGTATCCGGTGGTTGAGAAAGCTTATGACGTTTATGATGCAAGCCTCTTCGAGACAGTGTCTTGTTTACGCACTATTCATCATTGTTGGTTGAATCTATCATACTTTTAACTTTTCGTCTCTAAAGGTGTGTTCAACTCGATCTCAATATGGCGTAGATTCCTTGTTAGTTTTATTGAGTTGCAATCGCTTTCACGCATGACTTGATTCAAAAACAGCTTAATCCTTTGTATTTGTTAATAATCATGGGCCGTGTCTCCATTTACCCATAAATTAAATGTTAGCCTGTCGGTTAAAATATTCGGCGTTGATTTGGAAGTGGTGTAACAGCTTGTTTAAATCTTCCAGGAGAGTTGCGACAGGCCAATAAATGAATTCGAGCACGTGACAGTTTTTTTAATTCGTGGCTCACCTCTCAATCTCTCCCATTTTGTAAAGATGTGGCATGCATCTTCAAGTATTTTATGACAGATTTGTTGATATTGCAACGCTCTCCACTTGAACGAGCATACCTGTTGTCGACTAGGCATTTTCACTCACCAACTCGGCCTATATGTCTACGACCTGCGTCGTTTACTACTTAGGAGACTGTAATTATTGCATTTATGACTGCCTTACTAGTTTTGTGAGCGCCAACGCCTAGCACGTTGGGTGGACCTAGACTTTCCTAGGTATAAGTGGATAATATGAAGAGACAGTTAAGTATATTAAGCAGATAAAAGTGACATTTCTGAAAGATGGTGTACTTTTATTGTAATTCAAAATGTATCTGAGTGAACTCCGCATTGTAACACAGGGTGGGAGAGCAATACTGCCGTATTGTCGTTCTCCGCATCATCCTCACTGTCCTGCAGAATGCGACTTTAAATTTTTACATATTTACATGAAAAGTATAAACTTAGATGTCATACTTGCAGCAATTGGGTGTCATATGCTATAGAATTAAATTTCTCATGCCAAATTTGATAGCCTTTATAAGAGCTCTGAATGCCAATAGATCGACTGGTTATTATAATCTGCTTTCATTTTCTATCTTAACTCTTAGGAAACAAACCGAAGTAATGGGTAGTTTGTTAATACCTTCCAGCATACAACGTTGGAAGCTATCAAAATGAAGGTCAATGGGTTCGCTTTTGTTGCATGCTAGTATGCATCCTTGTGGGGTACCTCCATGCAGTTCAACAATGGGACCGTTATAGTGATTGAAAGACTTCAGAATTTGTGGGTTATTTCCGGAGGTCATTCTTTTTCCAGTAAAAAAATTGGCACATTATCGTTGTTATTCCTCTTACGACTACCTTAAATTTTGCTACTCATTATACCTTTGATGCTGAGTATGGAGAATTATGTATACTCGCAGGCCCCATAAGGTTAGTCGGTGAGTGATTTGCTCAATGTGCCACTTTGTGCCGAAAAATGTAAACGCTTGTGAAGTAGTTCCATACGACGCAGTCTGCATTCACTTCCCTGGAGCTGTTCATTCCTCCATCTCGCTACTTTCTCACGCAACATTTTTCTTTGAGTCTTTCCTTTTTGAGTTTGTCCAGTGAATTTTATGCTTCCTGTCCCTTTAGTCGTTTCAGCTACTCACCCGACTATTCATCTGTTAACCACTTATTCTTCCTTTCAGCACTTCTCATTTTTTTTATTTGATTGCCGGTACAAGCACGCCTTTTTATTGATAGTCCTAAGGAGAATTGAACAGCTGGAAGGCTGCTGGAGGTGGGCGCAATAGCTATCATTGCTTTTGGGGATCTATGTCGCTTTTCCATCTTCTCTTTTATAGGGTCGGACACACAAACTGGTAGACAGTTGCTACTCCTTCTGGGTGGGCGCTATCTTTCCGTTGATGGACCAGGTTCTTCGCAGTGATACTGATACAACTAATGCTCCAGAGACAGCGCTCTTCGATACGTCTGCATTGCAAGTAGGCGACGATTGTGAATGGTTGAGGGGAAACTGTAGGCAAATTGTTAATTTTACCGATAAGTCATCGCAAATAGGTCTTCAAACTTCAAATCATCAGTCAGTATAGAGGTGTGGACATAGTCCAGATTGCTTTTTTGTAGAAGACACGACCCTTAACATGATTCCCTAATTGTGAGGATACTTTTTGAAAGATCTTCAAGTCACTTTAACTTCCATGCCGATATCGAATCAATTGTTGTACGGATGCTTTAATAGTCTCGAAACAGGCATCCAACAATGCCATAATTCCTTTGTTGATCGAGAATTTGAGTAAGGTGCTCTCCTAGTAGGTTGAGTTTCATAACTTCGTTTTACCTTGAGGCCTTTTTTATTAGCCTTTTTGGCAGATTCGCCTTTGGTCGCCATCTTTTAGCGCCCAATGATGTTACAGTGATTTGTGGCTAATTAGAGGACGAAGTCTTTCCGAAATAGTCGATCAACCAACAAGTTTTTAAAAACAGACATTTTGAACGTCTGGACAAACTTTGATAAGTCTATTTGATAACTTCCACTGAAACCGTCAAGGCTCTTCCAAATGATCCTTTCTGCATTCCTAAAATTTTCCTTTTTTTACTCTCAGGAATATGTCCTCCTTTGTTGTCAGAAGGTTCATTACACTCGTCCAGGTCTATCAGTTCCAAACAACCAACTGTCTGTGATTGATACCAGCGGAGGTGGCCTTTTCGATAAGCCTGGCAAGAATGTTGACCCCTATCACACCTGCTATGCCCTCAGTGGTCTCTCCGTTGCCCAGCACTGCCCTCGTACCCTCAACCCCAGCACTATTATCTTTCCCGACATCCCCTTTCACCCTGCTCCCTCGCGTGACGTCGCCGGCGCCCAATGGGGCAATGAGTTAGCCGACATCGACCCCTCTCTCAATGTTGTTCTCGACGCCGTGGTCTTTGCTAAGACCTATTTCAGTCTCATTGACTCGGGTACAGACCGCAAGGTAGCCGCTCAATGCGCCACTGAATCTGCCAACAAGGTCTCCTTCAAACAGTTAATCTACGATGACAACAAAACCAACGATGGGGCCGTTCCGGGAGCTTGCGACCTCGTGGACCACCTACCACACATCTGTACTTCCCCATGATATGAATCGAATTCGCAGAGAACATTTAATAAATCCTTTTTGCAAACCTTGCCTTAAATTTTCCTCAGGGATTGGACGCAAAGGTATTAATATTAGTAGTAATATTAGCAGTTATATAGGTATGTGTTACATTTTAGTGTGTGGAGGAGGAGGGCAATACAGGAGGTTTAGTAGAGCGAGAAGGGAAGTTGAAGGGGAAAACGAAGGGATTGGGCGAGGGCAAAACAAACTCGCACGCAGCAAAAGAGACAACTACACGAGGGAATAACGAGGGTGGAGCAGCAGTGGAGTAAAATTAAAACATCCGAAGTGGGTGTGCGTGAGTGGCTGAGGGCAATTTTACACAGTGGATATAAAACACGAGGTCGTCGTTCGTTTGTTGGGCTTGCTTTGTGCTCTGCAACGGGAGGAAAGGAAACTAGTGGCAGTTGTGGCTGTAGTCGGCAGTTTGTACGAAGGAAATGCATCGTCGTCACCAACATTACCAGCGGCAGTAGGTTTACGGCTGTCGCTAAGAGAGATAGTTGACGGAGAGAGCAACAAAATGCGGTCGACGTTTGTACAAACACGCGCACGCACTCAGACAGAAGAATAAAAAGGGAGGAGATCATTCCGGCTTGCTGAGGTCCAATACGTCGCCGTCTCCGGCACTACTGCTGCCACCGCCTTCACCGGTGGCAACAATGGCTGGCTTGCCACCACTTCCGGCGCCACTTATTACTTCCTCTTCATCCCCTGGAATGGGCTCCTCTTCTTCCGTCTCCTGCCTCGAGGTTAATTGCGCAGGTGGTTGTGGACTGGAAGCGGACACCTCAGTAATCTTCTCTGGAGTCGACTGAGAGTTCATGGCCGCCGAGCCGAATACAGAGGATAGAAGATTGGACATTTGCTGACGCTGAAATGCGTCCGATGATCCTATTACTGCCGTGTTTGACGAAGAAGTAGAAGGAGTAGAACCAGAATTGCCAGCCGCATTCGTATTGGAATTGCTTCCAGTGGTGAAGTGTTGCCCATAGAGAGAGGGATTGTACATGTACGCCGCGGCAACAAAAGACGCCGCCTGTTGGTACGCTGTCAGGACAGACTGCAAGTTTTCAGGTGTCAACTGACCCGCCGCAGCAGATGAAGATGATGTAGAGGGAACCAAAGACACTCCCGTACCACCGCTTCGCTTTGCTTGGTCATCTGTTAAAAAATGTTTTGAAGCCATCAAGACCTGAGTTTAACAAGGGCTACATAGGAGAGACTGACGCACCCATAGTTATTAGATCGGAGGCATTTGAGGCTGAAGATTTCGTCTCACTAGAATTGGATGGTTTCTCCGAATCAATGGATTTCTGTTGGGCGGACGAAGGAGCTGAAGAAGCAGCCGCTACTGCAGCTGCTGCTGCTGCCTGCGAGTAGCCCAGCGCGGAAGCGATTAAGCTCGCATAGGCTGGATTTCCTGAATAGGCTGAGGCAGCAACAAAGGCAAGCAACTGCTTCTGCTGATGCTCCATCAGCTCACTCGTCGAAGCAGTAGGTGTAGACGCAGTTGGTCGCTGGCTACTACTACTTGCAGCATAACTAGCTACCTTACTTAACACACTAGACATGTAGTGCCGATAAGCAAGCGCCTCCATTGCTGAAGTGTCCTGTCCACGAGCCTTCGCAACTCGGTTAAAAATAACTTGATCCTCAGGCTCCACAGAATACGGCATGTAATCCGGATGGGCTTCTAACCAGGCCTCCAAGTGCCGTCGTTTTGGCGCCTTCTCTCCGTGGATCAAGTTTCCATTAACCAGAGAGATAAGGGGAACATTGACCTCCCAGGCAGAAGATTCTGGTGGCGGGAGAGAAGTTTTGGTTTCCGTAGCCTCAAACTTTCGTTTCCTGCCACGTGTTGAACCAGGGGAACTACGTGGAGGCAACATCTGACCGCCTCTTGAACCTCTCCCACGGGTTGGTAGTGGACTGTCTGAGTTTTTAGCCGCGGCCGCCAACGAAGCAGCAGAAGCAAAGTCTTCGCGAGAGTAAGTTCCCACACCACCGCCTCTAGAACCGCGACCACGCCCACGGCCTCCTCGAGAACCACGACCTCCACCTCTTCCACCACGAGAAGAGACCACAGCGGGTGACGTCTGCGTTCCAGTGCCAATATCTGACTGATGTCCACTGGCTGAAGCATTACCCGCCACTACAGCCGCTTGAAATGCAAGAACCTGATCTATGCTGGTGTATCCGGCGGCGGAAAGGGCAGCCAAAGTGGCTGCTTCTGTTGACGTTAGAGCCTTCTTCTGGGTAGAGATGTCGGGTGAACTTGGAGGGGCTGGAGAGACATCACGACTGCCTCCTCCCGTAGAATCAGCGAGGTGGTATCGACCCAACTCCTCTACATTGTTAAGGATGTAGCGCCGCGGGAGAGGCCAATGACCTGTTTCGATGCATTGACAGACCATCTCCAAACGGTTGTGGATAGCACGATCCTTAGGCCATCCTACGGCCAGACTAGTGGCGAACTGAAGGGACCACTTGAAGTGCTCGTTGTTTGTAGACTTGATATCGGGTAATGGGGAGTCTGGATTGGGTTCAGTGGGAATGACTGCATTCGTGCAGTCTTCAAAACTTCCACTTTCTAAGCGACAGATTGCTCAGTTATGAGAGCTTAAATTTTGGATGAATAGAATCCAAAGGAACCAGTTAACTTACCAGGTTGGTTTTCAATCGAACTCCCTTGATTTTCCAATTCTTTCCTCGCCGATCCAAAAGACACGGAACCCTCAGAGCGGGAGACATTAGCAGCATCAATTTTGGCTTCCAATTCGGCTGCAACCGCTCGCGCAGCGACGGAAGCCGCAGCAGCCAAGCTGGCCCTAGCTTCCACTTCGCTAACACTCAAGGAACCGCCAACAATTGTATCTGTGGATGTGCTTGCTGTGGGCGGAGCAACGCCATGAAGAGCGGAGGGATTCTTCAACAACTGCCGTCTGACCAAAGCCGAGACGCGTGAAAAACTAAACTTTTTGTCCGGAAGGATGTTCAAGTCAGTTCGAGCCAAGCCGTGCCTTAAAAATGCAAAACAGATGTTCACAGAATGCTTCGACCGCAAGACATTCAATTCTCACTCGTTCAATAAAGTGTACGCGTACTCCATACATCAAGAGGAAACAGTTCAAAATATGGAGTGGATCAAAAGTGATTTGCTCGCAAAATGCAACGGGTCAGAATTTAATGTTAATGTTAATGTCCACCTAGGTTTTAGTGGATTCCTCAGATTATCCTAGCTGTACAAAGAAGATTGAAAACGGTAGTTGGGGCGCATTCGTAAGTATGAACATCCCAATTCTCAAGCAGTAGTGTTTTGTAGAGAAACAAAATTGTAAAAGAGAGGTACGTTTACTGAAAAGATAAGAGTAGACAAAGTTTTCGACTCTATTCTAATCTGTCCATCTTTTAATCACTTTGCCAAGATGAGTAGGACGTATGCAGGCTTACGAATGTATGAGCTAGACAAATAGCTTATCGTATCTCGAAAATCTTGAAAAATGAATAATGAGAGATGATTTGCAGTTGCGATGACTAAGATTAGGCAAATTTGAGAGAAAGGATGGCGAAAGGAGCAGTGCAGAATGCAGATGTGTAGGCACTCACATACAGGGCCAGAAGGGCACAGTGAGTCACCACTTAAGTGCGACCAAATTAATGCTCGCGTGCACGCGGTCATAAAAAAGCCAGGATATTTGAAGCTGTCTATAGCTACGCCGCCTTCAGCACTGCTATTGCCGAAAGAACTGAAATGCTCACCTAGCCACTGCTTGCAAAAGTTCGCGGTCATGCTGCCCTGGCACCCACCATTCAGGAAGGTCGGAGGATCGTTGGCATAGTGCCAAACGCTCATCTAGGTGCTCGTGAGTGAGGATGTTGTTGCGAATGCGGTTGAGCAGCTTGATCCGTGAAAGGGTACGCGTCGCACGCTCCTCAGAAATGGGTGCCACAGGTATCACTTCGTCTGCGGGACAGGAACCATAAGTCGTGGTCGTTGGTAGTGAACACACTGGTGCCGGCATGCCTACAGACAAGTAGTGAGATCCCAATAAGCAAATCATTAAAATCAACATGTAGAAAATGGGATTGCCTGTAGTTACGCAAACGTATACACACGCGCATGAAGAGGGTAGAGAAGCAAGGGAAGAAAGCTCTTTATCATATTGCCTTCTCTCATATTCATATACCACCAAGACGAATGAATGTTGGCTTGCACGCACGCTTACATGGGAACGACACGTACGCACAAAGCAACCGACTGCCTAGCCGACCAACCAACAGAAAACTTTGGTTTCAAAAAAGGACACATAACGGGCCATGGATGCATTCACGTAGGAAGCGTGCGCGCACAGGCATATGATGTAGGGGTGTGAGATAATTTCGAATACTAGATACACGCGCGGCACGCGCTTATGAAAGGGAAGAAGCGAGATTTAGCCAGCTAGCTAGTAGGCGAACTAGCAAGTAAGCAAGCAAGATTGAAAGGTAGATGATGATGCGTATGTGTATACGCATGCGTGCGGACGTGAGTGTCCGGTCGGACGGACGACGGAGGAATGAGATTGATTTCGCCCAACGCAAGCGCACGCACGCAGAGAGCGTATAGTTTTATAACAAAAGTTTTCTAAACGCCTGCCTGCTCACCACGATAGGTGGTAGTTGCAGTGGCGGCAGTGCAAAGGATAGCAGTGCGAGCGCATGAACGCCTGCTCACGCACGCACGCGCCCACCGAATTGAGGAGCCAATTAACGAGGGTTAGAGTGAATAAAGTGAGGAGTGAAAAAGAGGACTGATCAATGCCTCGTGTATTTGTATACACACACCGCACAAGCTCGGAGCCTGCGGGTCAAGAAACTACCAATTGCCACTTATACACTTGCGACCGTAAATGTGTTTAGAAAGCTGAGTGCCCGAGCATCGAAACGTGGTGGCAGGATTGAGTACATGGTCAAAAGGGATATTGTAAAGATACTATCAATAGTAGCAGCAACATCAACCAACTAATGGCTTGTGTTTGGTGGAACGAGCAAAAATCAATGGCTAAACCATCCCAACAATGACGCCAACTGCAATGGCCACAATGTTAGTGATTATGATTATGATGATGGCCATGATTTAAAGACAAGACAGTGCATGTGCTTGCATGCATGTTTGCGTGCCCGCGCAGGCATATTAGCGTGCGCGCAGAGGCGAGAGTTGGATGAAATACTCCAGAGCCTCACATCCAGCAGAGCACTGTTTAATTAAAAAGTCGAGGCGGCGTATAAGATGCCACTTGCAGAAGCATGGATCAATGATGAGATGAAATACTGGGAGGGATGGTGTTCGTGGCTGTGTCCACATAGCGTCATCAGACACACAGGACTGTGATGAGTCACAAGCACCAAAGGCTGATGTAACGGCGTAGTGTCAGAAGGCACGGCTAACTCGATGAAAGTAGCTATGGTCACTTTGGTGAATGAATGAGTGAACGCCATGAGAGAAAATAGGCAAATTCGATTTAACGTGCGGAATGCATCAGAGCAGCATGGAATAAGTTCAACCAATTCGAAAGCCCTTGAACGTTTACATGCAAACAAGGGAGAGCAAATCAACGAAAGCAAGGGAGGATGATTCATTCAAGGCACCGTAACAGTTACAACAGGAAAACTACATAACGGACTGTCATCAGTATGGCTTGCACAGAAAATCAAATCACACTC
The DNA here is from genome assembly GCA_900622495.1 of Hydatigera taeniaeformis. Taxonomy (NCBI): domain Eukaryota; kingdom Metazoa; phylum Platyhelminthes; class Cestoda; order Cyclophyllidea; family Taeniidae; genus Hydatigera; species Hydatigera taeniaeformis. The sequence goes on from UYWX01000068.1 coordinate 12,254, forward strand.
CATCAGTGGTAAAAGCGGCAACTAGACTTCTGGTAACTATGGCGCAAAAGCTAGAGCAAATGCCTATCAATACATCTTTTCCATCTTAAGACATTCAATAATGGCGTTCCAAATATGCAGTTTGTTCATTTTTATTTTCTGTTTGAGTGATGAGATGGCCTTCGGATTCAGGGATAATCGCATCAGATTTAGCAGGAAATAGAACGATTGGATTTCAGTAGCCTACTTCCCCAACTCTGACCATCCATAGGATGCTGAAGTGCATTGGAACTCTCGCTTAGAACTTCAAAACAATTTACAAAAGAGTCATCCACTTATTGTGGGATTCATTAAACTTCCTAAACATTAAGCATTTTTGCCGCTCAGACAATTACCAGATCCCATATCATATCTACCAGAATGGCTTGGTTTTATGAATGAAACCGCCGTCCGGATAGGACGTTAAAACACCCTTCAGCATTAGGCCATGGTCTGGTCAATGTAACTTTGAAATTTCACGGAAGTGTAATAGCTCCTGTGGAAATAAATGACCCACATAAGGCCGTTAAAACTGTGCACACAAACACCAGTAGATAAATGCACTAATTAGATCGACTTCATTAGGAGACGTTTTCACGCATGACTGATGAAATGGGAGGGGTAGAAAGAGACTCACCTTCCGGCAGAGGCTCATTGCAGACGCGATGGCACATGGTGAGGAATGAATTATAGTACTCGGTGATAGCCTGATCAGACTTCTTTGAGAGGTTGGCAAGTACCTTGAAGTTAGTCCAATTGTAGCCTACAAACACACGACCAACACCTGGTCGTCGTGATGATGTTGGCGAGTGAGGAGGGCTTCGAAGCACCTGCTCCACTCCAAAACTCGAGACCACGCGATAGAAATCGGCCTCCTCTCGACGGGACCATTTTCTGTAAGTAAATACTCAATTATTTCTCTTCGTTAGAAACACGGAGCGCAAAGAAAGAAAAAATGGATTACATAATTCGTTGCTCCAAGTACGGTTGTGCAGTAACAGAGGGAATGCATTCGGAGCGAAGGTTGTGTACCGCTTCCAATTCAACCTGTGCCCTAACTCGTTGAAAGTATGCGATGAGCTTCCGCATGCGACTGTTAAGATCGACTACAGCTGGGAAGAGGAGGAGAGGTGGGGGCAATTGGGCCTCAGTCTCAACGTCGCCCACTTCCGCCTTTATGTCCTCACTTTTTGGTCTTAAAGTGGAGACAGTAGCATCGTCGGCTGCAATAGCCAATGTCTTCTCATCATCATCTTCCTCTTCAGTTTCCTCAGGTCTCAATGTTGGGTCAGCGTCCCCACCTTCCTCATGTTCCTCCATTTTCATCTTTATGCCAGCGACACCCTTTAGAGTACCAATCGTGGAAGGAATGGGAATTGAGGGCGCGTTCGAGCCGTATATACGATGGTAGAAGCAGAAGGCGGGATCATCGCGAATTGCAAAGTACTTTTCCCATCCGTGTTTAAAAACACCGAGGAGGAGACACTTGTCGCAACATGAGTCCCACCAATCCGCCGGCACATCAGCGTCAAGGGCTACAGGAAAGTGAGGGCTTCAACAAACACACCTGAATTAAAGAATGTTTATGGTACAGGAATTACTCACCTTTGAGAGGAGGAAGACTTTCCGCTAATTGTGTGAAAATAGAGTGGTCAAGAGACCCGTCACAGAGACCATCGGCGTGTTCGAGACCGACAATTTCAGTGTGAAGGAAGTAGAGAGTATAGACTCTCGCCAACAAACGGCCTCCAGCTCGCACCAAATGACGTTTGAAAGAGTCACTAGTTATCCCAAAATCAACTTGATCCAAATCCTCCTCCCGCTTTGAAACGTCATGTGAGTGATCTTCCTGCTTTGGGGTGTTCGCAGTGGAAGCAGGATCCATATCGAAATTGAGTGCAGTAGGAGTAGTAGGAGTACTTGGACCGTTAGGAGAGTCCGTTCCAAGACTCCCAACTCTCAATCCAGCCCGCCTACCACGTCGAACCACAACGCCACAACCAGTATTTGCAGAACTAATACCCCCAGGGCCCCTCCACGACACCTCGTTGCTGGAAGCCTTCAAAGATTGCACTACATCTGCAATCGTTCGAAGACCATTCACATCGGCAGAATTTATCATTTCCATGACCACAGAACGCACTCTCGCGTCCCCACCGCTAGTTAATACCGGTGTTACCTTCAAAGCATAGCCAAGGATGCACCGAGCAATTCGCTGCATCTCCATTTCTGATATGGCTCGCTTGAAGGGAAAGCAGTCGATGGCATGAGCCCACCGTCCCCAACTCCATGTGAAGAGACACTTCTCTACTCGAAATAGGTCTACTCGATCGATAGACTCTCCAATGCCCTCCTCGTTGCGTCGGGACTTCTTGCTCTTCTTGTGTTTTATCTTAGAGGAAGAAGCAGTGTTGCCAATGGTAGCCCCGCTGGCCCTAGAGTCACCGCCATCGTCATCTGCACCCGTACTCTCGCCTGAGCTATTTTCGCCGTCACTGGATTCAGCGTTGCTACCCCCACCATTATTGCCATTGGGTAGACGAGAAGCGCATTGCGAGTGCGTCAGGCTATTGCTTGACTGCTGTTCGTTCAGTTCAGCTGTGTAGCGGTGCGTTTGACGACGCTGACGTGGTGTTGTCATTATCAGATCCTTTAAAAATCAGAACATACCAGGTCTGATATAACGTATTTACAACCGTCACTATGATGAAACACAAAATGACGTACTCATTCGTAATGCGCCCAACAGCTGTAGTAATGAAACTTGGCAGCTTAATTATCTCCTACTTTTACTACTCAAGAGTATTAGCCTGAATCAAGCAATCAGAAGAATGGCAATAAATTAGACAAAAAATGATAACACCAAAGAGAGGCAGTCAGTACTCCAACAGGATGAAAAAAATCGGCGCCAACCAAGCATGTAGAAATCTTGACTTAAGGCTACGATAATTTCTAAGCAAAGTAGGATGAAGGATAACACAGGTGCTCCAAATGGAGAGCAACCTATCAACTGAAAATATAAAGACCGATCGAGGTGAATGCTGCTGATCGTATTGATTAAATGCCCTAACAGCTTACGCTGCAGGTAGTTGAAACTGAGGGTCGACTGCGAAAAAAGCCATCAAAACACCACCGACTTTTGGCGGGCCTCCAGTTTAGATTTCTGCATAATGGCTACCGAAGGAGCAAGGTTAGGTTTCACTGCACCGAAAGAGATTTCATATAATATCTCAAGTGAGTCACTCCTTAATGCATTCATTCAAGATGACCAACAAAATCAGCAGCCTATACTAGAGGAAATGATGGCGCTGTTAAATCACCGTTTCTAAAGCACGACCAGGATTCGCAATGCTCGAACCAAGTTACTGTACAAAGAACCGAGATGATGCACAAGGGAGACCAGTAGCAAAACAGCACTTCTTCTATGCCCATTTTTTATCACTATTCTCTTAGCCTGGAGATCCATCCAAGCCAATGTTAGTTCAGGCCTTTTATAGGCAAATTATAAACCAACTTCCAGGCCAATCTAGCTTAGAGGGCTGACTCAGGCCTCATCATTACCACTATTATCATTGTTTCAGTTATTATTGTTAATATAAATACAAGTACAGTATCAAATTAACTTAGCTGAAGAGATATAATGTAAAAATAAAACGAAACGCGCTTCCCTTAATTTCGATCATGGGAGCGATGGACCACAAGGAAGGAAGGAGGCTTTGGTGCAATGGTTTGATGGTGTCAAATTACATTGACAAATAAGGCTCACAAAAACAAACAGTTTCAATTCAGTGGACTACTCGTAAATTGGCACAAATATCCCACAGTTTACTAATGCTGGCTAACGCAAATGAATGAAATAACGGGGCACAGAACCTTGGTATGATAATATAGCAATTTGTCTCTAATCGAACTACCAAAAATCATTTAATGGTACACCTCTCGTCTTCAAGACTTTCTAGCTTCATTAAACAGTGAAACTAGACTCGTTGAAAGTCACCTCGAATTCCAAACCAACTTCTTCCACACCAGCTTTTTTGGCCCATTTCTGCCAGAAGTCAGGGTCATCCAAAGCAATATCGTTCCGATTGTCGGAAATGGAGAAAGTAGCCTAAAAAGTTGCATGAATTTGATTATATCGAAAGGAATTCACCATCCACACGATGAATAGGATACCTTTGAGAAAGTGGAATTCTTTTCCCCTTGTTCCAGTTGTACAACATGCGACCGTGATTGAAGAATTTGGTCAATATCCTCCTCACAAAAGTCATCTCCCGCCTTGTCGTCATCCATTAGGGCTCCATAAGCACCCTTTTTAAGAAGTTCCTCCACCTCCTTCTTGCTCAATTGTGCTTGTCTGGCGTGAGCGCCCGTTGATTGGAGAACTGCCTTGTCTAGACCCAACTTTAACGAGGCTCGATCAAACATCTCCCTCTCATAGGTGTTACGTGTGATGAGACGGTAGACCTTCACCATCTTTTGCTGACCAATACGATGGCAGCGCGCCTGGGCCTGGAGATCATTTTGCGGATTCCAATCGGAATCATAGATGATCACTACATCGGCCGCTGTTAGATTAATACCCAGACCTCCAGCTTTGGTGCACAACAGAAAGACGAACTTATCGGGATCTAGGGAAGATAACGGGAGCATCGATTTCAAAGTTTGCATAGCTTAGAATGAATGGAGTATTAACAATCCAAATCTCGAAAGCCCCGATATCACTGATCACTTAAAAGCATACCCATAAACTACCTATAAAATAAAACCGAAATTGTGTAATTTAAACCTATTACATCACCAATAGCCACATGACCCCATTTATCAAACAAATGTGATCTGAATTTGATTCATTTCGCCTTTGGAAACAGCAAACCAAGATGACGTAAAAATACGTGACTCCACTGACACATGTGAGGAGGTTCAACTACCTCAGAACGAAAGCTCCAGAAAGTTACAACTCACAGAGCGTAAAAGAATTTGGTCCATAAGGAGAAAATGTGCCACCTTCGCAAGCAAAATGGACACGGTATTTTTCTCAAATTTTTGTTAGTGAATCTTTTGTGGCTAAAGTTAAAGGGAGCGCCTAACCTTCACTAACAGTGTTCTCTGTGTGACCAAGAGGGAGCCGACCTAACAGTTAAACCTAACTGCAAACTTAGCACATAGCATTACCTATTACCAATCCCTGAATTGAAAAAGGCAAATGCTTCACAAGTAACCCGGACAGAGAAGTGAATGACCTAACATCTTAACGATAAATTAAGCCTATCGAATCTCTGTTGCCTGAAAGCTTTTTGCAGCTCTCATCATAACCAACGATGCTTTCGACCGAGGTTCATACAATGGAGCCAAAAATTGTAAAGACTGCTTACGTCAGCAGACACTTGTGTTCTTTTAAAGGATAGGCTCACCTCAAACAACCATGTAAATCAAATTAACTAATACAGTAAAAGGGCCCAAATAAAGTTAAAATCGCATGGAGTCTAACCAATTTAATTAGGTTTTACAATGAGAATGCCAATGATTAACCATATGTATACGCACATTCATTTCTAATCAAATAAACACAAACAGAGACCAACAACAACTGACTAAATGAGAGAAATTAAAGGCCAAATCACAAACAACCAACCATTGCAGAAACGATCGATCGCCTCTTGCCGCATCAGTCCGTGGATGCGTCCATCAATGCGTTCAAAACTAAAGCCCTGGTAGACCAGATAGTCTTCCAGAATGTCCAAAACACGAATCATCTGTGAGAAGACTAATACCTTGTGTCCACCAGCCTTCAGCTTAGGCAATAACTTGTGAATGAGCACCAGCTTCCCCGAGGCATTCAACATGGCGTTGAACATCTGCTGTTCTTCGTTATAGGGCTTCGAGGGGTCCGCTTCAGCCTGAATTAAAACATCTGGAGTAGTTCAACAAGACAAAGATTTGAAGAGAAGCAGGAAGCTTTATCGTACCAGGACTCTTTGTTCGGAAAGGATAGCCTCCTCAGCTCCTTTAATTAGAAAAGGATGGTTGCAACACTTTCGAAGTTCCATCATCACGTTCATGAGATTTGGCATATTTGAGCCGGTGGTGCCTTTGCAGAGAAATGTGAAGTTTCTTTCCATTATCGCCCGGTAGTACTTCTTCTGAAGGTTTGTCAGTTCCACCTAAACAACACGTTGTTAGTCAATAAGCTGCCCTCAATCAATGACTCGTCAGTAGACATTACCTCAATTATGGTTTCCTCCTTGGGAGCAAGACTCTTTTCCACGTCCTCCTTCAACCGTCGAAGCATCATAGGCTTGAGAAGAGTCTTCAAATCTTCCACCTGCTGTTCTGTCTTTAGCTCACCAAACTCCGCCAAGAACGTGGAAGCACATGCGAATCGTTCTGGTTCAAGAAAGTTCAGGAGACCAAATAATTCTTCCACGTTATTTTGCAATGGTGTCCCTGTCAGCAGCACTCGATGATCCTGTAAGGCGATGTGAAGCCCATAATCAGTCTCCCACGGCTAATTAGAGAAGTCATCTCAATTAAATAGATGGTCATGATGGTAGATGCCGCCCTTGCGCGTTGATCTTGCAAATACACAAAACCAATGTTGACAGTAACGTGCACAAACAAGCCTCTAATATGCGTGTGCAAATGAATGCATGTGCCAAAAAACCTGAGAGCACTCACCAAATCGAGGTAACGCAGCCCCTCACCAAGTTTGCACTTCTTATTCTTTAGCCGGTGTGCCTCATCAATGATAGCCACAGCCCAGTGCATCTTGCCGAAAAACTCGATGTCTGACATAAGTACCTCGAAAGTAGTGATAAGTGCATTGAATTTGTAAACATCGTGACGGTACTGTGAGTTGAAGAGGTTGCTACCGGAGACTGATAGAGGAACGACAGAACCACCGGTGGCCTTTTTCCGATGGTAAAATAGCTCATACTCCTGAATCATACTTCGACTAACTGCGCTGCCGTGATAGACAATAGCATTGAGGTCGGACCAGTTCTCAAATTCGCGTTGCCAGTTGCCCACCGTAGAGAGAGGCACAATGATAAGAAAAGGTCCAGCAACGCCGGCTTTGACCACTTCCAAGAGGAAAGCTATTGATTGTACCGTCTTGCCCAAACCCATCTCGTCAGCTAGAATACAGTTTCGTTTGTTGTACCAGCAGAAGGACAGCCAATTAACTCCCTCTACTTGGTATTCACGTAAACGGTTATCGTTTCGGTAAACCTCATCTTCAGTGATTGGACGCCACACAGACGGGTCCGGTCGAATAATCTGTTCCATAAAAACACTCGCTTAAATATGTCTTGAACCTCAACAGTGTGAAAGACACCTCACATACCTTGTGATTGCTATCACGAATAACAGGAGGATTCTTCGGTGGATTTCTAATGCGCATGTACTCCCTGACCTTTGCAGGATCAACATCTTCAGCTAGCTCCCAGGTAGCGTCCTCATAAGGCAGAGATCGCCATTTCACGAGGTAGTAAGTGACCGTAGCAGGTTGTTCGTCGTCCAGTGCTGGAGCTTCGTCCTGCGTCTCAGACTCTACAGTGTCAGGAGTGTCCGCATTCGTGGTCGCCGCCTCGTCTTCCAACCCCTCCTCGCGTATCCGAGACCTCGATGGTCGACCACGCTTCTTCCGGCTCCTCTGCTGACACTGATGACGCTTGATTGTCCCATCGGGGTTGAGAACATCGTCGGTGACAATATCCCCGCTGACGCGATCGTAGATGCGGATGTCAAGAACACGATCTACTTCAACATAATCGGGATTGAAGAGTACCGTTGTGCCATCGTCATCGTCAGCGCTTGGTGGCGGAAGGGGCTCCGTGCCATTCTTGGATAAAAACTTCTTTAATTTCGTAGCGATCCGTGGGTCTGTAATCTCATCCAAAGCCTTCCACTCGCAGTGCATGTAGGAGCTGACAAGTAGAAAAAAATACCAAACCCATTTGTAAAAAGTAAATGTGCTAGCAATGATAATGTTAACTTACAATCCTTTGTACTTTAGATAGAACTCTTCGACTTGTTCTTCTTCTTCTTCCACCTCTGCCTTTTCTTGACGTTGACTTCCGTCCACTCGATGTTCCAATTCCACTTTCCCCTCACTCTTTTCACCATAGAGGCTCTTTTGCATATTAGCGTTCAGTCGATCCTCCTTCGGAGAAGCACAGCTTTTCTCCTTCTGCTGTTTCTTCACGGGTCGTGTTGACATCCGACGGCCGAGAATTTTCTCAACCACCTTCACGACGACAAAATCAGCATCCTTGGGTAAAAAAGAGAAATTACTATCAATGAAAAGAAAACAACCCTACTTCATTATACTTACAGATCTTCTTCCAGAGCCCTCCACGGTCTCACTGTCGGATGCGTCGACAGAATCACCTCCTTCACCGTCACCGTCATCCGATAGACCAAAATCGACGCTATCAATTGTATACTTCTTCCTATCAGTCCCTCGTCTACCTGATCTTCGTGCCTAAGAAAATTGAGTAATAAGCAATTCCGGATTACATTCCAAAGAAATAACCAAAAAACTTACAGAAGTATCAAGAGAATTCCCATCACCGAGTTGGGGATTAATGCTATGCGAGGAAGCCACTGTGTGAAGGATAACACGTGAAGAGGCTCCACCACCTCCATCATCATCAGAATCTGAACCATCTGACTCGTCACCATAGTGGTATGCTCCGCGTCGCTTCTTCTTCATCAAAGATTTCAAAGATCTAAAGAGATTGAAGTTATCTGGGAAAAATTGCAAGAGAACCAAACCTCTTCTTCTTTGGGCGTGAAGCTCGCAGACGTGGTGGTGGTCTTGGACGCTTTAGGAGAATCTCTGTGGTTTCCTCGGTAGTTGTCGTCGTTGTTGCAGTAACAGATTCCTCATCCACTTCGGTGGGAGCCACCGAAGCAGCCATTGTATCCTCGTCATCACCACCTTCCAAAGTTACAGAAGACTTAACCTCTGAAAGTCGTGAATTATGAAGGTTATCCACTTCAGTTTCCTGTTTATTTTCATCCAAATCGTAGTTCATCGTAATCTTCGAAGGTATTATCTTCCGGCGTGAACGCTTTGCACCACTTGAGGCCGATAAATTGGCTTTTCGTCGCCCTGTGGTATCGGTCCCTTTAAATGACTTTTTTTTCTCCGTAGTGGGAAGTGGTTTTAAGGAACCTGCTTCCCCTTTGTCTTCTGACTGCTCTATTTTGCGTTTTCGACCACGTAGTCGTTTCTGAGTTGCCTTGCCAGCCTCAAGACTAGCTTTTGACAAAGCAGGAATCGAGACCTCACCAGGTGCTGACTGTTCCACGCTACATAGTTCTGTGGACTTAATCTCCGCCATCAAGTCCTCCTCTACTTCTAAGGTCTCTTTTGGAAGAATTGGAGGGAGATTATCGTTACTGGAAGATGCTGGAGGACTTTGAATTGGAAGAGGTGATTTCAAACTTGGTGGCTGAGGGCTACCCTCAGGTACCTATTGGTGGAAATTGCAAAAAGCGCTGACACGACTTGAAAGCACAAGAGTTTAGCACTGTTTCATACGTCACCCGAAGATGCACTCCGGTGCAAATAGAGAAATGAAGTTGAAAATAACTATCATACACAAGGGATGCACTTTACAGTGATTTGCACATATTAATATAGAACAGAGTTAGATATAGTCGAAATCATGTGACTACTACCCATTACTGCATTGGTCATCAATCACAGGAGGGAGACCAACATTAGAAGTTGATCATACCTTAGGGGGTGGTACAAAAAGCGCATGAACAACGAACAAGCTTCCAATCAAGCAGCGGGTGTTGTGCAAACCACATGAATGATGAAAGGCGAGTCATGTTGTGCATTCATTGCACTCATGAATTGAAACCATCAGTGTCCAAAATCAACAAGACATGACAAAGCTTAAGTTGCGATTATTTGAGTTACTCAAGAGTTCATGCTTATGTCTTGATAGCATGAATAAATGAGGTAGAACAAAAAGCTCATTACTAACTTGTTCCAAACGAGGAGAAAATGCAGCAGTCTGCGGGGAGTTGACAAGAGAGCTTGCTAACTGAGAAGTGATAGGTGGTGAAATGTGGGACGAAGACATAATCGAGGTGTTGGCGCAGGGTTGAAGAGCTGACATTCCCAAATCGGGCGACTTAACACGAAGTGGGCTCGGGGTCAAAGCCTGGCTAACCGACGAATCCATGAAAGAAGACAAACGCACCTGGCTCCCCTCTCTCTCCAAAATCGCTGGTGACATTGTTTTGGGCTTGGCTACCGCTTGTCGGCTTTCAATGGAAGGAGAAGCATGGGGTGGCTGCTCCACCGAGGGACACATTTGCAGATTGCCAATTGCTGAAGCAGGTGGTATCGGCTGTTGCGATTGAGGCGGAAGCGATAAAGAATGGGAAGGAAGCTCGTTGGTAGCACCAACAGATATCACGTTTAGGGGACACTGGCTATTGACAAAACGCTCCAGAGCAGCTGGTTCATGCATCGGATGATGAGGGTAAGGTGGCTTAGTGACAAGTCCACCGCCACGCTGCTTCGAGGGACGCTTAACTGTCGCTTTTGGCAGCTGTTGACGAGGAATATTTGGTAGAACCCTAGACTGCTGAGCATAAGGATTTATTGGTTCGCCATTAACGGACATTGCATGTGACAAAGACTGTTGCTGTGGGGGTGGCGGCGATGAGAGACCCGAGTAGGTGCCTGGCGACAGTTCGCTGTGGCAATATGATCCCGGAGCGACTGAATATGGGTTCCCGGTAGAGTTTCGATATGACTGGTGTGTAGATGAGCCACTTACCGGAACCACGTGACTTGGGGGATAGCTAGCAACAGACATTCGACTACTGCCACCGCTTGAGTGGAATGTGGATTGAGGTGTGTAAGGATCAGACGGGTACTGTGGTGGCTGCTGAGTTTCGGCCCAATTTGCACCCATAGAAGGCTGGCCGGAAACCGATCTCGACGTTACCTGGGGATTAGCACTTGGCTGCAAAGGTAGTGGTGCAGCGACGTAGGGAGTTTCTGAATATTTGCCCCTCTGAGAATAAATGGGATGGTTGAAATAATACGGGTCCACATTGTACTGACCATTATAATAGGAGCCAGGAGACACATCCGAAGGTGTTGAGTAATGTCCAGAAGTAGGGTCCTGAAAAGTTTGATATGGGCGTTGTTGTGGGACTTGACTGCCTGCATAGACATCCTTTGCAGGGTCTTCAACAGTTAGCTCCTGAAGAAAACTCGAGCCTGAAGCATTAAATCCACTGTATGATTGACTATCCATGGAATATTTGTGCAGCAAAGCAGAAACTGAATGACGTGAGCCGAGACGATTTTTCAAAGGCTCACTGAGGTTTGTGGATAAAAAAATCTATTCAAAATCCAACAGGGTTATCAATTAAGCATAACGAGCAAGATTAGTGTGGAGCCCCGTACAAAAATGCATACAATAAGAGGAACGCGCCATTTTACTTTTAGAAAAAAGCGGCTTAATTTACAGCGCAACTAAAAAATTTCATCTTTTAAATGTTGAGCAACATGTAAATAGAAAGCATTTTGTATAAAATATTACGGGATCATAGATTCGCATTCTTTGTTTTGCTACCGCCTTGTAAATTATGTTCTTTGATATGCAACTAGTTACGGATTGCTAAGTTTCAATTACTTTAAATTTTCGCGTATCTTTTATCAATGCTTAAAGTTAACCTTAAATTTCTCACTGTTCCCACTTTGCGGTCATAACTGTGACCTATAAGTAACAGCTTTGTCGAACTCACCCTTGGGATTCATCGATTGGGCTATTCATGCGCACACTGCAGCTCAAACTTTTCATTGACTCTTAAGTTTAGGCATTACTAAGGCATTTGTGCTCCTAATCCGACTTGGACCACATTTGGTGAGCCAAATGTGTTAATATGTTCTTTGTATTTAAAGTCAACAAACTTTTTGTTATTCTGAGTGCGTTGCCGAAAATACCTTTTGTTTGGAAAGGGGGAGGAGTCTTAACTGCAAGAACTCTGTAATAATCGGTCTTATTTGTCTATTTACCTCAAAATTCTTTTAGTATCTTGACAGCTTCCTTATGGACCTTAAATGCATATTGTTTGGGCCAAATTTCATGGCTGCCAAAGTTACCACTTTCCATACAAGTAGTCAAGTAAACAAAGTATTGTATTTTGTTTCCAGGCAAATAATGCGAATGCAGATTTTTTTACGACCTCGATTCCAACTTACTTGGCTAGGTCAATTTGGCTTTAAGAAGCACCAATTGAAATGGCAGTCAAACTGCAATCGCCCTTTTTTGGTTTCTACTCCAATATTTTAAAGAAAGAAAATGCGTAATTCTCGAATGGTTCACCTGATGCATTAGACTTGCAATATCAGTTTCTTACTCAAAGTCATTTTTGACTTTTATCAAGAGAAGCGGAGGAGTCAACCTTTTTGTAGCTCTTGCCACTAGCGACGGACACCACTCGGGGTTTGCCTCCCGCACCCACAAAGGGTAAAGTGAATCAAGCGTTATGGGTGATGTATCTTTTCTGTTCAGCGAACATGCTGTCTTGAGGACGCCAATACCTTGGCTTTTGTTCTAATACTACCCGCATACTCCTTAAACTAGCCCCTTCTTTTTCAGCACCAGCTACTGTCTTATGACCCATAACTTGGTGCATTTTCTGCCAATTCTTGAAAACGGTGGACAACGAGCAACCCCAAACAGAAGTTACACTGGTAGATAGAGCCTCCATTTCTCTGGTCTTACGTGGTAAGACGCATCAGGGGTTGACCATACAGGGCCATAGGACATAACGAAGTTGCTGTCGGGTGGACTCATTGTTTCACCCATTCACCTCGTAGTCGCTCCCTGAAGTTTCATCTCATACGAGCATGCTATGATCAATTGTCCCTGCGTTCACAAAAATCTATTAAATATTTTTTTCTGCTGCCAAATTTTTTGTTCACTTGTTTTGCATAAAATCTTGAGCACCTCCTGCTAGAAGTCACGATAATCAAGTGAAAGGATTTACTGCGACATGAAACCTCATGACGATTCTTAGGGTTCAAGGGGATGCCAGACGAAGCAACCAACTCCACTAGCAGACATGAGCGACAATCACTGGCAGGGTGCTGGCGCTGAGCGATGACAACGCTGACACTTGCAAGAATCCCAAACTAGATGCCATTTATTTCATTTTTACGCGGTTCTCTAACTTTTCAACTTAAACATCTTAGTTCTTTGTTGATTCATGCAAGAAGACCGCTTTAATGAGGGTGCCAAGCCGCAGTGCCCACTATAAGCGGTTGACTCCTAAGTCAATGGAGCTACGGAGCCTGAACAACCCCTCAGGTTTTCAAAAGGAATGTGGCTAACCAGACCAACCAAGGGCATACAAACTGGCGTCTCTGTGATCATCAACAGTGATGTTCTCAGCCTTCAATTCAGAGGGGTCGTCTTGATCGGTCTTAAGACCAGAAAAGATATGGACTTGCTGTCCAATTCTACCGTGCAGACCATTCTACAGAATAAACATTACGAATCCATCCTTAAACTTTTACAGTGTCTGAAGTTTTCACCATCAAACTGCTCGACGCCCTATCAGCACACCCTCTGTTCTCGAAGCCTTAAGCATTTACGAATTCTAACCTCGTATGATCGAGTTTTGTGTATTCAGCTTGCATTATTTCATGTATGATCTGTCATGTGTCGCGATATCCAAATGGGCTTGGACTGGAGTGGCGTATGCATCCGCTTCTATGATGGCATCTGTGTGGCCGTTTAGTAAGGAAATAGATAACTGAGCTTAGTTTTTTTGTCATCCCTGCCGATGGCGACATCGTGGCATCTTGACAATACACTTGTCTTGTCGATCTTGTGTTCTCTCCATACACCCACTTCTTTTTTACTTAATCTCTCCCACTTGGTCCTCTGACTTGTCTCTCGCCTTCCACCTATGAATTTCAAGCAATTCCCTTTTCCTTGTTCTGCGTTTCAATGAATGATACAAATGATAGTAAATATCTATTTACCTACTTACCACTCCTTCTTAAGCCTCTGACTTAGATTAACTTGGATGAATACGCGAGCCACAGCCCCAAAGTTGGAAGTAATTCAAGTGAAAGGTCGTAAATATCTCGAAAGTAGTCATTAAACTTAAATGTTCGCACTTTCAGTGTAAGATAATTTTGCTTGAAATACCGGAAACCATTGCCAAATTCCTACCTATCCATCGTTTGAGAAGACAAAGCTGAGGCTGCAAAATTTTGCATTGCAAAAGTAAATCTACACTTATGTACATATGCGTGAAGTAAAATCCAGAATTAACTTCGCACCTTTGTACCAATGGAGGCGACAGCTCGCAGAAGCGTTGCTATTGAATCACTAAGTCAGAAGGAAGCAGACGACAGTCAGTACTAATGCTACTATAACATTATTAGTAGAAGGGAATTTTTCACTCACCTGAACAGATGGGAGGCTCCAGTTGTGCCAGAGAAAGGTGTAAATTAGCATATCTTCTGTGAAGAGGTTCATTTTCAGTTGAGCAAAGACATCACAATAATTTGGCAGATTCAGTCCGTCTGGCAGCGCATTTGGTACTATCTTTTCTGCATTTCTGATCAGTGGTTTTAACCGAAGTTTTGCATTGAAAGAAGCCAAAGGTATTGCAAGGTAGTGTCGAGCTAATCGACTCAGTAAAGGGTATGTTGACTGCCTTTCGCTCCACCACTGAAAAGGATCCGTCTGTACACCATGTTTCACCTCTTCACGCAAATATCGATCCACTTCACAGTGTGCTGTGTGCACAAACACCTCATCCTTATCCCTCAACCGACTCAACTCCTCGACCTATATTTTTGACAAAAAAAGTTTGACCAAAGGTCGAATTGGTAGCCTAGCATTAGAAATGGTGTGCTCACTTTTTCCTTCAAAAGATTAACAGATTGCGGTTCAAATTCGTGAACCCGTGTTCGCACTCGTGGGTCGGTCAAACCAGCAATCAGTAAGAGGTCGGATATTGAGGCCGATTTGCGTGGATAGAATACATCCAACTTTTCATTCACCGCGGTCTTGAAAGCCCCTATCACCTCAGAATCCTCTGAAGTTGTCATTAAATGGGTCTTTCGGAGGTTAATCAGCATAAGAGTGATCAGAGAGACAGTAGCAGATGATGCTTCTTGTTGCGTTACGTAGTCAAGGCTCTTGCTAATATTCTGAAGAGGAATAGGAAGGAGGTTGGGTTTTACAACCTCTCACATGTAGGTAGAAAAGTAAGCCAATTTTGCCCAATGTCACCTCTTTCTTTTTCTCACCTCTTGATCGGCAAGTGCATTGATAATGAATAAGCTTCACCGCAAACTGCGACGTGTATGTGTACGCGCGTGTGCGGCGTTCTCTGCTAAATAATTCACATACCACGAGGTGGCGCTAAACGCGAGGCAAAACTCGATTGCAAGCAGCTGCTGCCACCCCAGCAGCGCAGAGGGGAGGAGAGGAAGAAGGAGAGAAGGGGAAGGAGGGAGAGGAATGTATCCACTACGCGTCGTGTGGCCCTTCGTTACGCGAGAGCGCCGACCCGACTCACGACCACATGCGTATGTATGTGTTCACGCCATGTAAATAATTCACACCCTCACACACACGCCGTCGATGATATTGGCTGCCAGTAGGAGGAGGAAAGGGGTAGGCAAAGCTTTGGACAGCTAACTCTCCTCTCCGTCTCCTCTTCTCACGAAAAGCTAAAATGCCTTCTCTCCTTCATCCTCCGATGCACAGGGGATTTATGGAGCAAAAGAAAGTATATGGAAGAATTTATCTCCTTTTCTAAACATGTTTGCTATTTCGTCCTGCCACTGCTAGGCAAAATTAAATCGGTAAACTTACATCAAGGAGACACTTGAGTTGCCATACATCCCCATTTTGTCGTTCCGCGTGGACTCGAACCATTAAGTCGGCAACTTCACGCCATGTAATGGCCTCCGTGGTAATGACACTGGTGAAATTTGATGGTAACCCTATAGCTTCTCTCATATCCCGTAGTAAGGCGACAACTCCCGGTGCTCGGAAGCCACTCTGTAATCGAGAAGAAAACAGAGCATAACTGGTGTCCTCTTCCAATAGTAGGTGTGATAAGCGACGGGAAAGGTAAGTCTGAAGTGGTCATTGCACCTAATACTTCCACCTGTTCAACACCCAAACTGGTACTAAAATTTTCAATATGGCGGTTGGCGCGTTTTCTGACTCAGAAATCTTCTGCCTCGAAATTCTGGCTTGTATCATATCTTACATATTCCTATTGTCGGCGACACAAAGAAAGTGCCCGACCAATATCACATTTCTTTCTAGGTTCCGATGCACTATTTATAGCGCTAACATTTTGAAAAAGCCTTTTGATTTAACCTACCGTTGATAAAGGAATGACCAGAGAGACATGAATGTCTTGGCCTTGCCTAACTCTTCCTCAGGGTCCCTTTCAGAGTTTGAGAACACTTAAAGCTTTGCAAGATTTTATGCATCACGTCATCCCTATCTTCACCCTGTTCCCACTTGTTGCCCATTTTTCCAACTTCACTATCTGCCATCTTGCCCAACACCATGACTTTGCTCGACTGGTCCATGAAAAAAGTAGACATTCACAGATTCTGTAAGCATCACTCCATGAGCCCAGGTGAACCAGGTAGACAAGAGCTCTAAATGGTCTAACTCACCGTAACAGACGCAGCGAGAGCTGTAACAAAGCAAGGCACAATGGCAAAGTCTTCAGACACAATTTCCTCAAATTCCTCCGGTCGGTTTGTCACCAGGACTCTGGGCAACAACACTGCCGTTTTTTCACTTGATCCAACGCAATCCACAATAATTTTCTTCACATCTCCTGGGCACTTCAATAATGCCGTTTGTAGTAAACGCCCTCCACAGCCTACGCTTAGGTTGGCGAAGTTTTGACGTCCATCCATATTTCGCCAGAATTCAATTGCCAGACTACTTCGACTCATTGTCTGTTGTTGCTGGGTTGGAAGGACCGCATTTGCTATCTGTGGCAATATCTCCATTCTCATTTGTCTCGCAGTGATTCGAGGGACCGATAGAGCCTTCTTCGAGCCAATTAACTCATTCATGAGGGTCTGTATGGAAGAAAAAGAGTAGATTGAGGTTTGGAGTGTAGTTTGCTTAGGTATATGGTTCGGCTTTAATAGCAAGCGTATGTACGCAGAGGCGTACTTCACTGCTAATTCTGCCTGACGTAACTACTGCTATTGCTGTTGCGTTCACTGCTAATCTGGCGACAAAGGGAAGACAGGGGAAGACGAAAAATTGGCTATGGATAGCTGGCTAGCTGCTGCCAGGGTTCTTGTTTCCCTCCTTATCTGATGGCTACTCAGGCGCCTGGCCCAGGAGAGGCGAGGCTACTGAGGGTGGTGGCTAAGTAGGTAGGCAGGTAGAGACGAGATCTCGAATTTGATAAGGCCACACGAGTCTTCTGCTTGCAGCAGTCAACAAGTGCTGGCGATGTTTGATGTCATCCTTCCATCCACCCTGCTGTTACCTCCTCTCCCTCCTATCCCTCTTCTGTGCGTTTCATTAAGCGGCTGATTAGGCGATGGCGACTAGTAACTAACTAGCTGCGTGAGTGAGTAAATGATTATAGCTTGATTGCCCACTTACCTACTTACTTCGCCTCCTTGCCTGTCTGCTAAAATCGAAGAAATACAGAGGTCGCCATGCTTATTACTCACACTGCCCACTTATAAGTGGACCTGTTGAGAAAGGAGGGGGAAATGAATGGTTCTTCCTTCCCTTCCCTTCCCTTCCCTTCCCTCCCCTTTCTTCCCTCCCCCCGAGTATACACGAAACAGAAGTGAAGGGTGGTGGTGGAGGGAGAGAAGACAAAGTCCATCAAGGCAAGGAGGAAGGCAGAAGATAGATTAAGGCGCCGATATGCAGCCCACGAGTATCCACTAACGCTGGCAGTGGCAGTGATGATACACTTGATGATAATTCCTGAGGAGACGCAAAGTGGTGGTGAAGTAGCCATCTATCAGAGGAACGCGAGCGCTAATGGATTTAACACACACCCACACACATACACACTACCTAGACCCTATCTCCTGCCTGCATCACATTGCGAAAGTTGTGGAAATCCGGGAAGGAATAAATTCTGACGCGAGGTCAGACAGGCAAAGAGGATGTTTTATTGCTAACGCAGTTAACTTAGAAGCAGGCAAATTAGAGGATGGTTGTATGGGTATGTAGATGTGAGTGTACACTTTGCCCTCCTCAATCACATGCGCTGACGAGCAATGGTGCTCACGAGTTTGGGGGCAGATGAGGTCAGGCAGTGCGAACTCGTTTGTACTGTCATCCTCCCGCGCAATTTTTCACCTCCTACTACACCGTTTAAAGCTCCTTCCTACACTATGAATACAGCTCTGCATTAAATACCACATCATGGACCCTTTGTTTGATTTCTATGTGCCTACTCTATCCTCTTATTCCTTACGCATTCTAGGAGAAGGAAGTGAAAGTAGAATATAGCCAGCACCTTGTTTCGATAACTTTTCACCTCCTTCTCTGCAAGCATTACCATTTATGATGCTCACAAAGTTGATGAGTAGATCCTCCTCCATGTTCCACAAATGCAGTTGTGTTGCACTTTCTTCGCATCAGTTCACGACACTCCACCAATTCTGAAGAAGACAACACTTGCACACATCCAACTTTGAGCGCGTGAAACATGTCAACCGCAGATATTCAGCCTCTGGTGTGAACATGGGGCAGTCTTCCAGGACTGAAGTGGTACTTGTCTCAGAAATGTGTGCCTATGTGCGCGTGAGAGAATAAGCTCGAATGCTTAACGAGTGACGCAACAAGACGATCCTTTTCTCGTCAAGTCAGTCAGTTGGCCGCCTAGTGTCCTTTCCTTGCCATTGATTTGACCCAACTCAAGGTGAATAATTGAGGAATTGCAACGGCCTTCTGTTTGTTATATTTTGTCAATACCAGTAATATCCACTTGTTTGGATTCTTCTGCTTCCACAATTGTCGTAGGTGCAACTGATTTGTTTTTAGTTTCGCACTACTTCGGCAATTTGTTCCTAAAACATTTTGCTGAGTCAGTCCTGAATTAATGCATCAACATTGATACATTTCTTGCTGCATTTGGTTAAGAAGTTGAGGACTTCTGAAAGATGGTGCGCCTGATAGTGAGTTCTGCTGCCCCACATTGAACCGCCTCTTTGGGTCCTGTCCGAAGACAAGTCTCCACATTTTCTAAACTGCAGGTTGGATAAACTTGAACTCTATGTATCAGATTCAAGCATTCAATACGAGGAGTCCAAGTAGCATGAAAGCAGTGAGCACAATGACAGACGTTTCATGCGCTTACTTACTTAAACTGATAACAGTGAACTGTACCGAATCATTACGACAAAACCCCATATCCTTTTTCTTGCTCACTCCATGGGAAGAATTCTTTGTTTCAATCCAGATAGACTTCGGTGAGGCTTTGGCCACCTTTTCCAATTTTCGCTCAGTGCAAAAAAGGGAGCGAAAGAAAATTATTAAGCCCACATAACTATTCACCTTCCATCTCCAGACCTTCCCTACTATTTCGGCCCCTTCCACTGTTTTGCAGTCTGCCAAACAACGCCCCCATACTTTGGAAAGGTCCAGCACCTTTTGTCTAACCAATTGCAGAACAGTTCTCGCTTCGTATCACACAACTCGCCTATTCCACAAGTTACGAAGAGCCGAGGAAAATGAGGCAAAGAGAATCAGAATCTTAGTGAGCATCTTGTTATGGAATGGATTTGTATTTCCTACTCATTATTAATGCTAGTCTGCCCCTCTTAGCAATTGTACATTTTTGGCGTCATTAAAGATTACAAACAAGTTCTGTGTTCTGGTGGAAGGAATTACCTCAAAAAAGAAAAGCAATCATCTAATACCCGAAAACATCCTATCCTCCCTAAAAGCGCCTTTTTTCACGTTAAAAGTGATAGAAATAAGAAACATCATCAAACCTTTGGTACTATAACTTAACAATAATGCAAACTATAGGTTTCACTTTGGCTTTCATCCACTTCCCTTTGCATCTAAACGATAAAGTCGATACCTCTTTAGCCGTCCTGTGTAGGCTTACCTTTGTCAGTAAGAGTTGTTAAGGTATCTCTATCATTCGAGGAGTTGGCCGCCATACTTAAGGGGGTAATTCAGGGAATGTTTACCTCTCGTAAAACCTAATATTTTCCTGAACGCATAGGAAGGCTTGTCAATCTGCCAGTAACTGCGCCTAATCGCTCTAAATTTATCTGAGTTGACAAGAAGAAGGGTTGGGTGGGAATGAAAAAAATACGATAGGGGTGGAAAAGAAGCAATGCATGATATGGAGCACTTATTAACTCACTCGAAAACCTTCCCTCTCAAGAATTTCCGGCGGAAGCATTTCACGGACAAGGAAATAGGCAAGACGTGTTTCCAAAGCTCCAGTTGACAACTCTTGGTGTTGGTGTCGCGTCGTTCGAGGCATACTCAAATCCTCTGGGCTATCTGGAGCACCTAAGCTGCCCTCCATGGAAGACCGTTTCTATGATGAAAAGGCCTCATTTACTAGAACGTATCTATTTTGGTCCATATAATGGCTAATCAAGCTGTCTAGTGAATTTCGCGTTAATGAACTACTGAATATCACTTATATAAGTACTCACCACTGCTCGCATTTGTGGAGGTATGTATACTGGCCGCGTACGCTTACGCTTTGCAGTACCTGTCATCAAGTCTACACTGCTGGAGGAAGACTTGACGCTGGACGACAGCATTGAGGGGGTAGATGGTGACGCTGTCGTCGGAGCACCGGTTATCAATGCAGTGGACGAAGTAGAAAGCATTGGTGGTGGTGGTGGTGGTGGGGGTGGGGGTGGGGGTGGAATGCAGCCCTGTGAAGCTAGAAGAGCCTGAGATCTTGAAAGAATGCTCCACATTAATGGAGTGTTGTGTACCAGAGTAGAGAGCAAATCAGGAGACAATGGCGGCACTGGCAGAGGCTTTGAATTACTTCCGGCACCCGCCTGCTGTGCTGTCAGACCTGGGAGACTCTTTAACAGTTCTTCCATTGATGCAAGGTTTCCTGGAGATGTAGGATTTGGAACAGTGGCATTGGTGTTTATAGGTGAGGTGGTGGGGACCCGATTTCCATTAGAGCTACCGTTATTTGCGGACTGGCTAGGCAGGCTAGTTAGAGTGGAAAGCCATGCTCGTGCCACCGCCAGCGGGCCGGAATCCTGACCTATCTGCGATGCCGAGTGAAGACGTTCCATTGCATCGTCGGTGTCGATGGATACAGAGGAAGAGGTTGAATTCGGAGGGACGAAAGCAGGAAAATTAGGAGGCAAGAACCCTGCCAATTGTGGCATCAAGGGTGTTGATTCCAAAGGAGGCGGAATGGGAAATAGAGGTGGAATAAGCGGGGCAGAAGTGGCAGTGGGAAGTTGTGGTAAGCCTCCGAGAAATACAGAAGGAGGAAGAAGACCGCTTGATGCTGCAGCCGCTGCAGCTGCAGCTGCGGCAGCCTCTGCAGCCGTTGCAATTGATTCTGGCGGTCCAACCACCTGAGAACTACCGTGCCTGCCCCCGGTATCAAGTCCACTCAACGCCAGAAAGGGCTGAAGCAGACCCACCTTTTGATTCGTCTGCTTTGCCTCGTCTTTCAAATGCTACAATAAACATCACTCTGACTATCGTGTCCGAAGTGGCTAAAAATTTTCGTTAATCGCTATGGTAACAGGACAATGGCTAGCGGAGACCAAATGTATCATTTGATTATGCGTAAATGACCTCAATAAGAAATGTATTTCCTTTCTGCTGTCCCCTCGACCTCCATATTTCTCACCACTTTTGCTTCAGCCGCTATTCGACTTGGAAAAATCAGTATTTTGAAGTTTAACTTATCTTGCTAATCAGCACCGATACATCACCTTGAACAACTTGGAATTGATGTCTACTCTGTGTGAACATTTGACAATTTCAAACTACACCACTTGAAAAAAGAAGAAACTAACCTTAGGAAATTCAGGGCGTCTCCAAGAGTGTGTAGACTTGGTACTGACGCAACTCACCCGAATACTTGAGTGGAGACAATATGCCTTACCTCGATCGCATCGACTTATGACCGCATAGTTGACAGTTTAATTTATTGGCATCACAGGGACCCGATGAGATCTTCCGGTTTATGTGTCACCCTTTTTCACCTTCTCTCGTGTCTAGTCTGGTGTGCTTTAGTTGAAGAGAGGGGGGGCGAGCAACTACGCAATCGTGTGAATGAAGTACCCCTAAGTCGGGTGACAAGACTGTCTGGAGAAAATTTTTCAAGATGACGATGAAGAACAGGTTGTGTCTATCGCACACAGCAGGTAAGGAGGCGTTAACACTTTTCGAGCACTATCAGGTCTACCTATCTAGCTATTAATTTTTCACATAGAATTCCACTTAGCAATCGCCTCTCTTTATTACCGAATTGGTCGCATAAGTTGGGATCAAATCAAGAAAGTTCTCTTTTTACAACAGGCCCATACAAAGGGGGAATTGAGTGCTCTCTGGAATTCTGGTTAATTATGTAAAACAAATAACATATCAATGACTTTAAAGGAAGGAGATTTAAATGAACAAAGTATTCGGGGGTGAGGTTTACCGCAAGTTTTCGGAGATCCTCCGATATCTGTGTGAAGTCAGTGCAACCATTGCTGTGACCGATTCTGGAGTTTTGAATTTGTGATGGCGGAATTGGCGGCAATGTTGCCTGTGCCGATTGCTGTTGGGCACGTGGAGGTGAATAGGATGCACTAGAAGCAGCACGAGATGGCGCTGTCTCCTTCCTTCGACTTGAGGTGCTACTCCGAACCCTTTGCGATTCTTCGCGCTGAGCTATTTCGCCATGTCGACTCTTCAAGTGGTTGAGCATTGTCGTAGTTGTGCCAGAAGCATTAAAAGCTAATTGACTCTTGCAGAGGAGGCATTGGGTCCGTGTTCTGTCCACCATTCCAGATTCATTCTCTGGGTGACGGAAGTAGTTCCATACGAAAGACTTCTTGTTACCTGGTTTCAATCGCATGGGCACGGTAGAGGGTGCAGAGGCGGCGGGGGTTGATGCGCTGATTGTCAAATCGGAATAAACGAAATGCCTCATATTGGAATCGAAAGACGAAGTGTCCATTTCAGAACTGCCTTCAGAGGGGGAGTGGACGGCTTGATTTCCCCCTTCAGCAGGGGAAGTCTCCATGAAGAAACTAGGGTTATCACTGCTCATTGCCTGCATGGCTTTGGTTTATGTTTATGCTTGTAGGAATGGGTGTGCGTGGGTGCGTGCGTGCCGTGGATGCGTGCGAGTGTAATGGACTGATCAAACCGTCTAATCGTTCCCTCTTTTATATCTCCAGGGTGTTCAACTCGGCTTCTCAAGTTGCGTGCGTGTGTGTGTGCATGCATATACACACACGCACACACACACGCGCACAAATAGGTGTAGACGCCATGTATGTGTGCTACGCACTCCACTAGCACGCACGCACCGTCACTGTGGCAGAAAGAAGAAGGAGGCGTGAAAATGCGAGCGAGCGAGTACGCGCTTACGCGCGCGCACTGGGGGTCGAGAGTCGAGCCTGGCCATTCGCACGCCGAGTTTTACCTGCGCGCGCCAATCAACAGCTCATATACATACACACGCACACATGCCACAAACACTCGCTAACGCACACATACTCGGTATGTGTGTGGGAGAAAAGCGCTCGGGCAAAGCTCGAATACCGTATAGCTATTGGACAACACCACTCCCGCATTCGATTGGTTTATTTATTTGGGCGCTTCAGTCCACACCTTCCTCCTTCGTTCTATCACATTCCAGTGATCTTATCTCCCTATGTGTGTATGTTTATTTCCCTTTCTTCCCGAAATAAAATATGTGTATATTGTTATTCAGCCACTCCGCACTAACGGTCTCCTAAAAAGTAGCAGGGTATATTATCTTGGGTTGATTGAACAAAGGCAGTCCTTAATTGTAGGTTTGGTGAACGAGCTAGCATTTCGCATTTACAACGAAATGCCAATTATAGGGAACAATGTGGCGAATGTTCTTAATGATTGGTCTTGTCGTGACGTCCTAGATATTTGCAGGTCTATTGTTAAATTCGGGTTGCGCAGGGAAGCGGAGTTTATGGGGTGTTGGTAGAATCGCTGGTCTTTTTATCCTGCCCTTCTACACGCGAGTTTACCATTCATTTGGGAATTTCATAAAGTGACAGCACGCATACTTAGACACTCGTTTTATATTCGTCCTACCTATCCCTACCCGCTTTTATGCACACTCAGTAAGTTCAAATAGACAGGCCGGCGATTTGAAACAATGCTGAAGGGCGTTAATTATTTAGCAAATCGTGCGAGGCATCGAGAGGTGGAGGGAGAAGCAGAGGGCAAGAGAGCGATGAATTGAGGCAGCCCAAATTGAGTTGAGACTGGGAATTAATTATTCACTGAAGACCAATAAATTGTAGACACCCCACTTACCCACCTTCCTGCACCCCATTCATTCTTCTCCCTTTCCATAGCCCCCAAAACATTGCCACAATGTTTGCCCACATAAAGTCCGGTTTTAAATACGTATGACTCGGTCATTCCTACTTAACAACAGATCGAATATGTAAAGGACATTCAAATGAAACTGGGATTTTTGTCCCAGTGAAAGCATAACTAATGTTATGGAGGCGTAAGTGGCATGGCTACCCTTATCACCACATATATATTGCTAGGTGGTCCTGGCAACACAAATCCGGAGGCAGGCAAGAGTGGTAACGCACGCATACGTGGAAACAATAAGGTGTGTTGATGAGCCAAGTCCTGTTAAGAAAGCTGATCACTTCCAACTTGACTAACTAACGAAGACTTCGAGGGCAGTACGTCATGGTGCTGAGAAGTCAGGCCGCTCACTCGTTACAAACTTGATTAATGTGAATTCTTCGAAGGTTAATGGACAGACAAACATGTGCGCAGACGGACGGATGACTGGATGGCTGTCTGGCCACCCATAAGTAGCACGTCATGACGATCAGAACCCTTTTTTGCTTTCCATTCCCACAAAGAAAATGTAGTCCAATCCTGCCGGAAAAATAGTTCACGTGGGACCAGTCCTTCATTTTAAGCACATAATCTGTGAATTTTGCCGTGACAATGGCGAACACAAAGTAATCATAAAAGTGAGTTGGTCATTGCAGGGCAAAAAATCCCTTTACCTTCATTTGACCGATCGAATAGTAATGACATTCCTTTTCGGGATGGAACAGAATTTACGGGAAGGGCACACACGCTTAGGTGGAAGCAATACGTAAAATAAAATAAGTGACTTTTCCAAAGAAGTGAATCTGGGATTTTCAGGGATGACTTGATCAATAAGGGTATTTTTCAAGCGAAGAGGCGATCCAACTGCACTCTTTGCACGATAAACGTGCATGCTACGACCTGCTTACGTGATCCACGAAATGGAGTGAGTGGATGTGGCTGACCTACACTAAGGTGTTTGAGAGGACTTGTTGAAACCCATTTATGCATCCTGGCCGTACTAAGAGGGGGTCAAACTTATTTATTGATCAATGTCGGAGCAACAGAAGGTACTGAAGGGGAAAAAAGGACTAGAAGGTGGAGGGGTGAAGTCTACACGTAGACAGCCAGGCAGCCATTGAAGAGTGCGAGAAAGACACGATATAATGTTGGCAAGACAATAATCACGCGAACCCACGCCTGAGTGAGCACGCAATGGGGTCATTTGAGGTCGAGTGTAGCAGTTAACCGGTGTTTAAGGCATAGCCAAGCAGGCGAAAACATACAAACATACACGACACAAACACACACAAACATTCACTGTTGTATTTGCATTTAAGCATGCATACAAACACTTGATGGGCGGAGTGAATAACCCAGAGGGCGTTAGTAAGAAGAAAAGATGGCAAAGGCTGAAAAAATCAGCATTCCATTCGGTTTTAACAGGGACGAATGTGGAACGATTTTAAGTACTGATTTGGTTTAGCCTTTGCACAACAGTATACCCAGCCTTGTATCTCTTCAACGGGCCAGAATTTGGACTTTAGTTTAGTCGATATCGCCTGCTCTCCATTCAACAAACCAGCAGTTCACCCTTATACAAAGTCATCTGCTACCTATCTACGCACTATTCGGCTCTCAATCCACCTATTCACTCAACCATTCAGTGTGCTCAAGAAAGGATTTTTATTTTTGAATTTTGTCCAAAATATCTACGTCAGTTAAATAGACTTTCAGAGTTCAAAGTCTTGACCCATGCAGATGCATTTGCTGAGAGCCCACAAAGTTATCAAGTCTTCTTCCTGCTTACCAAAACATTCAGTTCAAAAATTAATCTACACACAACCCGTTACAAGGTCCATTCTACTTTAGAGGGTCAAAGGGCGTACCATAGCAACTGCCCATAATACAAAATCCAGCTGCGACTAAATCATGTCTCCAAAGTCCACTATTAAGGTGAGCTTATGGTCTCTCTTCCCCAATTCGACTTTCTCGGCCTAAGGATTTCAAACTGGAAGGTAGAAAAGAGAAGTGACAAAGATACTGTGCCATTTGGCAGTGTCAGCGGACTCTTCCTCCCCCATTAAAGTCTATCTCATTAGATTCGACCTCTCATTCATTAAATAAATTCTACTGCTTTTGAAGTGTTGCATTACCTGCTCCTGAGGAAAATATTTAGGTAGCAAGTTTATTTCTTCGTACACCATTACTTATTCCTCAGAGACGATCCCAACAAACGCGTTGGCTCTAGTAATGCGTCACCACAGCATAGATGGATTCGCCGCCTCTAGGAAGAAGCGCTACTCTTGAAAAGGCTGCAGAATTACGTGTTACTTAAGAGTTGTGTCGAGATTATGCAGTCAAGTCTCACCCGAGTGGTGCAACAAACAGGGGCAAAAGTTCAACGACAACTTTTCACCCACAGTAGACCATGCTGATAATTCATTCGGCCTATTTAAGCGCAGCCGTAAAAAGAACTAGTCGATGAATGACCGAATAACGTATAATAAATGTGGCCTCTATTTTTAAACAGTGGCGATCTCATCAGATTGAAACCCCCCCAATTAATGCAGCTGGGTTGTGTTCGAAAAGACTTTTCATTAATAGTTGGAATCGAAATTTGAGGAAAAGAAAGCGGCATTTTTCCTGAACAACCAAAAACTACACTTCATATATGGCATGGCTACGTGTTTATAGAGAGTAAGGGAGTGGAGGAAAAAAGGCAGCATAACCACTGTTCGCCATGCAGTGGACATCATTTTTTATTTACATTTGGCAAGCACTTCACCACATCTTAACTAGACAAATCGATTTGGGGGGCGAATGAGCGTTGGAAACTGGAGTAACAGGGGTCCGATAATATTGGACCTCCCAGTTTCCTTGATTCTCGTTGGTTTACCACACGTAACCGGGCTTATGAAGTTGACATCTTTATGCACGCAGGGAGGATAATACGACTTTGCAGCACGGGAAAGCAAGCACTTTTCAGACCTCGTCCTTTTGATCGAAATTTCCTTATTTATCTTTTATACTTAGATGTGACGTAAGAGATTGATTAGTACTTTGAGTGGAATTCTACAATCTCCATTTAAATTGGAATCTTCAAGCCCACCTGATAGACGAGTGCCAAAGTTGACAGTTCCAAGATATAAAATTCTTCGATTTTCCAAAATTCTGGGTTGTCAAGGTCATACCTCCATGAGACTTTTTCACACATCTTTTTGTTATCGTTTGTTATAGTGGACGTTTGGCGTCTCAAATGGCATTTTCGAGTGATCGAGCCACATATATCCAAGCATCGGGGAGTGGATTAAGCGCGATTAGTTAGTCTCCAACTATCGTATTCGACAATGATAGCTAATCCTAGTTAAAGTGGCTAACTATGGAGCTGCATCGATAGCAGCAAAAGCAAGAACATTTGAAAGATTTGTTGATTTGGTGCATTCAGCCATACCTTAATTAATTCACTCGCTCGATTGCTCACCCATCATTCATGTGGATACGCACTTGTGTGTAGTACAGTGCATAGCATAGCTGAGCTAAGCTGAGTTGAGTTGAGCTGAGCAAAGCACACTTTGACCTCGAAGGTCATGTACAAACGCACACAACACCCTCCTACCCCTACTTATGGTTCAAGCCCGCCGCAGGCCCCCTTTCTCCCTTGGTCTCCACCACCCCGCATCTCGCCCCATTTTCACTTGAACAAACATGAAAGTTGTAGCTGGGCCATTGGCTAGCAATGCCCTTCACGGTATAGGTCACAAGTGCTAGCACATGCACATCTATTCTGCTGCTTCTTCAAGGAGTAGCGAGTGCGCAAAGTGCACGGTTTTTTAAGTTAATAAGCGCAGAGTCAAGAGGTGGAGAAAATTGCCGATAATAGCGATGTTCCTTATGACAAAATGATTTTGAGTGTTGGGAGTTAAGGTGGTGTATCTCCTTGCATATCGGCCCATTTACTCTTCAAACCACCTTCAGACATACCATACATGACCCACCTACCCGCTTATCTATCTATTCATCTATACCTAAGCAGAATATGAAGGCCATTATTGCGAGTTAGACACCTTCTATTCCCACCTAATTTGACGTTATGCAATCAGGCATCAACATCAAAGCCGTGATGCTTTGGTGCCTCCGTCATTTGACATGGCCTGAATCCGGAACTGAAATAAAGTTTGTCATGTATCAGGCTAGTGATAGATGTAACATTTGTATACGCCTCGCATTCATATTTGTGAATTATTTCCAAGCTGCTCCCTCCTCATGACTTAATACCATTGTTTGAATACCGGTGGTATTTAGGATTCAAACACACGATAAAATCTTCGCAGCAGAAGAACCTGGTACCTCTTCCAGCGGTTACATCCGTTCAACCTATTCATGGTTTGCAGAGATGCTGCTTCTTCTTAGTTTGCTCAACTTAATTTCGTTTTGCAGTCGCCTTCACCTCATGTCGACAGCCCTTCTTTAATGAGTTGTGAGGTCATTCCACCTGTCAGACAAACTTTGTCACATGATATAGTCATGCATGACCAATTGCTGCGCCTCTTTTCGAAGTCACTAGTCCCACTTAGAATGCGTATCCCGCTACCTTTTGTATGCCATTTTTTCCCCTTACAATCAGATGGGACTGTACAATTGCTCGTTAACTCTAATAGTTTGCTTGATCAATGGTTTAAGTGCCAATTAGCTGCTGGTTAGCCTTCTATCACCACTGTGTTCAGACAATAAGTTTATTCAGCCACACCAACAAAATACTTCGTTCGTTTTTTAAGCAAAATATCCTTTTGGGAGGTCGCAGAGGGTAACGATACATGTACACCCACCACAAATTCGAGCAGATTAAGAGCCTCCAAGGTCATCACACCCGCATTTTGCATAGACTTCGCTCTTCTTTTTAGACAAACTTCGTCTACATTGAAATCGTTGATCTCTGTGGCTGGAGCGACGTGGAGGGGGAGCTAAGCTTAAGAGGGAGAGGGGGCAGGAAAAAGCAGGCCAGACGTACAACTATGCTGTTAGCTCCGAAAAGTTCCGTTTCATCTAATCGTCGCACTGGCCTCTTCATCCTCCACACATCAATCCAAGAATTTTTAACTTAACCAATTTGTGATTTTAAGTGATAGTGGTGGGTAGAGAAAAGTTTATCCAAACTGAGGTTCAGATTACTCAAGTGCGCCTCAGTTAATAAGAGAGTGACAACCCTTACCATTGAGAGACCTATTATCCTCTCTCTCCTTCTTGTTTCCCCTCTTCTTCATACTTTTTTACGAATTCCTTTTGCCTGCATTATTTGATATCATTTTGGGACATATCTACACGGACAGTTTAGTTCAAAGTGATCGGCGGCTTGGCCTCTAATGCCTCACCGATCTAGTAGCCGAAGTAGACTTGACCTTTTGAATGGGATGGATATCACAAATATTTGGCGCTTTATGGATTTCACTTTAAACATCACATTGCAAGGAAATGCTCAGCTGATATCACTGGGTCTGCTTCCATTTCTACACTCTGACCCAGATTCATTTTTCATGACACAAAGTTAAAATTGTATTGACAAGGCCATGGAAAGATATTATGAAAGCAGAGAGGGAAAAAGAAGCAAAGGGGTGAACATGTCATTCGAAAAAACCTAGTTGTCTGCGTGAATCTCCCAACACTGCACAATATTTGGCAGAAGTTCTATGCTAACCAAAAAAGTAATGTTTGCTTCATACGTAGTTCACAATAATGTTAAGCTTGTTATTTTCCTTTTGTGGTTCCGTTGTGTTCACCTTTGTCATAGAAGGATTCGTCTCGTGCTTCCCGCTAGAATGGACGCAGACGAAAGATAAGGGCTGCTTCATCGGTGAGTTGGCGGCAAAACCGCTATGGCTGTGATCGTCATTGACGCACTAAAGTGTGGCTGACCACTCACCCAGTCGGTCATCTATCCACCCGCCTGTCTATCTTCTTGTCCATCAATTTGTCTATTCGTTCGTTGTTGAGGTCTACCTATGCGAGGCTTACATGAACCATGTATGCACTGGTGCGACGACCAACTTCTCTTAGTCTATGTAACTGTTCGGCCAGTCTTTCTGTGACGGAGTTATTACAAATGCTACTTTACTGAGACATAGACTCGAGTGTGGTGATTACACACGCAGCGGAATGGGACAGGAAGAATTGTACCAAGATGATTGAAAGACGAAACCATATACCACAGGGTTTGACAGCACCGATGGTCCAACATTACTTGAGCTTGCCTCGCATTAATGTTAACAAAAGCAGACTTTCGAATTCGTAAATGGTCCCAAACATACTACTTAAGTTAATAAAATTTATAAGTAGCAGAATTTTAAAAAGGTATATATAAGTGTTTTTCTGCCTAGAAAGAGGTTGGAGAACCTTTTTTCCTTCGAAGACATCCAAATTTAATTAAATACTTGTTAATACTACGAAATTTCGATTAATTAAGCGAAAAGGAGTACACATCCGAGCAGGCAGACAACCAAGCGTGAAGAGAACAGAGAACATAAGCGAGAAAAAGAGCTGTTCGAACTTGCTACTTCAAGTCGGTCACCAGGTCGATGCTACGACTCCTGTCCATTTGGTGGAACACGTCAAGAGCGCTCAGCCTCCCTCTGAGATGTCACTTGAACTCCAGAGAAGCCAAATTCGTGTTGAGGCACGGAAGAACACAGCGGTTGCTGTGGTAGAGGTGGATGCAGAAGAGCATCTACGACAGCAAATGGCACTAAAAACGTCCAAAAATTAAGCCAAAAGTTGTCTTATTGACTGGTCAATTACAGTTCTGTTGGTGCCTGCCTCTCGACTTCAGACGGTTATATATGGTGAGTAAGCAAGTTGGCGGTATTAAGTCACGATGTCTGGCTAGCTATAAGAGGATACATTTTGACGGTTGTGCAACGGAGAAAAAGAGCATTGAAGGAGTGCTTCAACTCTTCTTTCTAGTTTTCGAATCTTCTGCATTGCATTTGGACATCCCAAGATTTTGGAAGTGATTGACTTTTTAACAACAGCAGCCCTTGGGAGATTGTTCGAGGAGTAGAGTAGCGGGTCTCGTCGCCAGAAATGCGACACAATCACCAAATTTTGTGGCTTTTCCATTTCCTCAGAAGACGACTCGTCATGCTCAACAGGATGGCTTACCCCTTCGACGCCAATTCACAGGTGAGGCGGAACAACATTTCTCTTTTCCAAGCGATGCATCAGTGATGTGACGATTCGTGTACAGGTAAAATCGGTTGAAGAAGGCGAGGCGACTGAGCAAGTTGGTGTCGCTGACATTAACATCAAAGGGGAGTAGACAGGTCTCGAGGACAGCCTATCGGCTTGCCGGATGACGTTTTCCGTATTTGCATTTGCAGCATTCTGAAAGGAGTGCTTGTTGGCTTAGTGACTACATATCTGATTGACTTGCTAGGAGGCTTCTCTTTTACATCACGCAATTCTGCGGCACTCATAACTTCGTTCCTACTCTAAAACACTGGAATTTCTTGCTGTATTTGTGTGTGCGTATTTGGTTACTGGTATCATGCATGTTTCCAAGATAACACGGATCGTGCGCAATTGTGCTAGGCAGGATCACATCTTTTACTACCGAAACGGTCAGATCTCGTGAGCGAGTGATGAAAGGACAGCCCCCTTGAAGGCCAATGAAAATGCCTCAGTTTTATGTCTCATGCCTCAGAGAGGTGCAAGTCTTGTTTTTGCGAAAATCCTATATTACACTCTCAAACTCATTCGTCCTTGTTTCTCTTCTCATTCTTGTTGGCCACAGTCTCATCACCACAGTTCGACTAATAGTTTATTGACGGGATGTTTGGTATTGAAGGTGAGACGCATGCCAAAAGTGGGATCCAGTCGCAGGTACTTTGTGTCTTGATGAAGTGAGCTACCCAAAAATGGTCTTAAAAGAAGTTTTCCTCGTTGTCTGAAAAGTATCAAAAGGAACTCTTGAGTTTAGCCTTTTTCACCCTGAAGGTGCAAAAAAAGTTTAGTTG
This sequence comes from Hydatigera taeniaeformis, assembly GCA_900622495.1. NCBI lineage: Eukaryota > Metazoa > Platyhelminthes > Cestoda > Cyclophyllidea > Taeniidae > Hydatigera > Hydatigera taeniaeformis. Next base: position 44,862 of record UYWX01000068.1, read on the forward strand.
ACGGACTTTCGAGACTGATCACTTGAAATAATAAATGGAACTTGTGTGCAGAACGATTTAAAGAGGGTAGGAAGGGATTAAATGGAGTGGGGAATGGGAATAAGGCTTCACTATTTCGGTTGTTTCCTTTTTAAAGCGTTCTTTGAAACGAACTCTACTTCAATTTTGATACAAAAATCGATAAATGATTGCAAGGTCTTTTAGAATGGTCTGTTTCTCCAGACACACAGACCATGGCGGTGGAGATACAAAAAGCCGACGTTGATCATGCCCCTCTGTACGACTGTTTCGCTTCACCTGTTGGATTGAGAAGGCTACTTTAAAATGGTCCCCTACCTTTCTTCCAGTGCCGTAGTGCTGATTAGATTATCACATCTTTCAGGGACTGGTGATTTTGTTTTCCTCTTTTTTGTAAGCATGAGGAGAGATTGAAATTTTGCACACTTTTTAAAGTACCTCAATCCCATCGATATGAGGTGACTAAGCGGGCTTGTGTGGTTTTAGGTAGCAGCTCTCCCCATTGACCTCGTCAGTGGTAGATACTTGCCAAGTGTATGCGGCTGTTATGCTTAGTCGTATCTATCTGTCTGCCCACCAATCTATCGGTTTGTCTAGCGATCTGTCTGTCCTTTTGCCCTAACAACAATGATATACTGAACGAGCGAGCCTTATGGATGGAGAAGGCTTTGGAGAAATAGAGTCTAGCGAGGTCTACCTCACGCTAGTAGGCTTGCCACTAGGAACGCTTTAAGTAAGTCATTTAATGTTAGTGAGGAATCCCTCAAGTTAAGTTGGGTGCACCACGCCAGGGGAGGATCGACACTATTAAAAAGCCTAAAGAACTCCGTACCATTCGAGAGTGATGTGCCAAAAGCATGCGATCATGTTTCATATGAGTGATGAAACAGTTCGTTTGTAGCCTCATCAACTGGGAATGTTGAGGTGAAAGCCAGATATGCAGGTCCCACCCACACGTATTAGTCATAGACGGCAGTCAATAAGCCTCAAGGACTACCATGCTGCATGAAATTGCCAGTGTAAAAGGACTGCTTGTGATGTGCAATGACTTTTCCACTGAAGACGCAATTACTAACGAGTGTCTGCAAACAGTCCGCCCGCATCATTCTCAGAACACCGGGCTGTAGGGTGCATTGATGGCCTTCAAATTCATTTGTTTTAACATGTAATATCGTGCAATGTGATCAAGTCTACCTGTTTTATTGGAACATATGGGAATAAATGAATGCACTGGGACGACGCGCCACTGAAGAAAGCCCAGCTTTAACTGCTACGACTATAAAAGCTATTAGTTAGAGGAGGGATAGATGGAGAGCAATAGCCTTATCTCTGTCTTTGCTCTACCTACAAGGCGAGACAGAGGTTTGCTTTCAAGATGCCTGTACCTTCCCGTCTAATTCGTCTTCTCTTGGCTATTAAGTTGATATTATCCTGCCACAGCCTCCTTCCATAATGTGCCTATCAAGGGATGATTGAAGCGTTCAACCAGTTTGGACCCAACAATCTTCTTTGCAATATTTAAAACAGCCATCCATTCCCATTTACCCATCACCTTCATTTCCGGAGCTTAACGGTTACAAAATATTGCCAAATCCAGCCACCTTGTCATCATCATCCATCATCCTCCTGCCGTTTCTAGCGTTAAATTAAAATCGTCTGAAGTATTTGTTGTAAGGTAAAAAGGTCGAAGAAACATTAAACAATCTGCAATGTCCCTCTTTTTATCTTTTATGCGCCATCGACAATTCAGACATTTTAGTCTTCAAAATTAGTCTTCAAGGCTGACGAAAAGATCTAGGCAAGGGTTGAGGCGAAAGTGTCTCTAAGCCTACCTTAGAGGGTCGTCGAAACTATGCGATTAGTCATTATCACGGATCTAGCCTCCACAATTTCTTCCAACTTTATACTTTCTTTTAATTTACAATTTACAAGGATGTCGATGTCCATACACAAACAGAACTTCTGTTAATTCTGCTCCAAGATCCTCTGTAATTCCCATGGCAGTCAATTACCTCCAAGTCCTTGGCCTCCGACTATACCCTGCTATTGAATGAACCTATAGTGTGGCTGAACCCAACTGCCACAAGTGACAATAAGTCACAGCGGTGTTTCAAACCGGAAGTCGCATAGACCTTCATTTCTTCGACATAAGCATTGGACTTATCTTCTGAATGATTTTTTACATTCCTCTGAGCTGATTAAATTCTGGAGATGTTACTTTGCCAACTAAAGCCGTTTAAAGTGAAGAACGGTCTCCCTCTATACTATCTATGCGCACGCGAGGAAACAACCACGAAGCACTGTATGTCAGATCAAAATTTACTCTCCTTACTTAGCTCCCCTCTACGAGCTAATCATGAGGCAGAACAGCAACTGTTATCCACTCGCCTAATTACACACTGTCAAACAGGGCGCAAACACACGCATCTCCACCACCTCCATCTTCCTTCTTCGAGGCTTGAAAGCACACCACACTCGTATTCTCAAGCCTGCAATTATATATGTAGCGAGAGAAGGATACGGGAGAGAAAGTGAAGACGTTTTTGGTGTTTATGTGCATTTGTGTGTGTGAGTGTGACAGAGGGGCAGAGAGAGGAGGGAGTAGCGGAGAAGGTGCACGTCCAACTCCCTTCTCACCCCCTTTCCTCCGAATTTGACAACCCACGCGCGGAATGAAAGGGCATCTGGGTTCCAATCAAGCATTTCGGCTGGCGAACACACACACACATGCGCGCATGCACACACACACGAGAGCTTGCTCGAAAGGAAACACGTGGGCACTTGACAACACTGCGCGCCACAGTGCATTGCACCACATCACATTTCATTTGAGTAAATATGTTTCGAATGATAACAAGGGGAAGGAGAAGGAGGGAGGCAGGAAGGGAGGGCAGAGGTGAGGCTAGTGAACAAGCATGCGGGATGGCTCATAGTAGAGAGGTAGGGAACGTATAGAACTTGGGGGAGGAATGCTAATGGGAGTGGCCTTGTTGGGACCATTGTCTCACCCTCCACTTCAGCAATCAGGAATGGCGAGTCATTGTGCAGATCATTTATTAAGTACGGCTAACACACAGACTTCGTGATGAGCAATTGGAATTCATAAGAAAGGCAGCATACCTGCATTTGAGTACCAAAAGGGTCATATCGTTCCGATATTCTGAATAGCTGACCTCAATTAACTATCGCAAAAGGTCATGAGGTGAGGGTTTATGGACAGATTATTTGAAGTATGGGCGTCTTTATTGTCCGCTTCTTTATTCATCCCATAGGCAAGCCAGTTGTAACGGTTCGTTTGACCAGTTCTGGTTTTACTATTGATAAGGACATAAAAACAAATCACTTAGATTCAAGACTGTTTACTGCATTATAACTTAGAATCCCGAAATGATAAGTTTGATATTTTGAATAATTAGCTCTCTCATAGAATGCATGCTTACCATCTGTCACAAATAACGTTGGATTTCACTGTTCCAAAGTGCGTCCTCTCCAACAACAGACACTTATGCACTTCTATCTCCGTATTCATCATCCATTTCCTTCCCAACCACCAGTTCTAATTCCTACTTGGTGACTTGATTATCGGTTGTCACGAAAAGTGAGAACTATCATTGCGAGAAATCCCTGCAAGAAGGAGATAGATTTAAGCCAATAGGTCTATCCCTCCTTTCAAATGGGATGGCCGAATGTTCCTTGGCTCCCAAATGCATCAGTCTGGTACCCACGCAAAAGACTCGTTAGCTTGATCTTTATGGAAAAGTTGGATAAATTGGGCGGAAAAGACTAGCTGAAAGTGGGTGGTTTATGCGAAGATGTATAGGAGAATGAGGGATGAGTTTTCTCCCATGCACAGCCATATGATATGTAGGTGCTTTACCTTAGTTAGCTCTCGCTCTCTCTTTCTTTCTGCTTTGGCGCTCCTATGGACATCTTTGTCTTCAGCCTCGTATTTCAATTATTGAATGTATCGAAGGATCTAATCATGCGCCCGCATTAAAAGCACGAGAGAGCGTGGACACATAGAGTTTTCAGAAGCTAATGAATGTTTTTGAACGAATTGCCAACTAGTGGTACGACAGGGGTACAGGTGGACATGCTGGCACCTGTCTCAAATCCATCCTATCTTCTTCTGTCACAAGCGTGTCAACTATGGCCAGGGGAGATGGAATGGGCTGCTAAGTTAATGCACCGAATAGGGCGCACGCTAAGGTTACCGCACACAAAGTAAGGCAAGGAAATAGTAGTTTTTTCAATGGCTTAAGTTTAAAAAATAAATTCCAAAGATTTGTTCCTAGCTTTGAGTATACCACGTTACAGGTTGTATGCGCACTTCAATGTGATCCATGTTGCATGTGGAATGCCGAATGACCCACCGCGCCCAACAATTAGATCTGGCCGCAAAAAGAAGGATGCGGCCATATTGGCTGCGCACAGCAATCTTTCGTCACTGAGACAGGGCAGTGGCCTGATTCTCACCTCTTTTGATAATACTTCTTATGTGGAAATTGTCATAAGCTTTCAGACGTTTAAATAAATCTGTGAGCTTTATCCACGAAGTTTGGAGGAAATTGGTAGGCTTCACTACAAATTTTACCATAATGCATTCAAAATGCGGTACTTCAGCAAGAATAGTGTCCTTCCATGATGTAGCCACAAAGGATGGTGTAGATCTATTGGAAGAGTGAAGTTGGTATGCATTTAAGTTTACTGATAACAGAAGCTGTCTCAAGGCAGAGTCGCAATGCAAAGTGAATGGCTAAACTCTCACAATGGCGAGGTAAAAGCAAAGTCAGCTCAGTCGACTTGCACATAACCTGTTCATTAACCTTCGGCAGTCCAACAATCATCATCAATGCACTGTCGATGACCCCTCTCAGTCTAGTTTATCTTCACTAGTAAGAATTGCTAAGCCCTCATCTGCCACTGAGCCACTCACCCACTCATTCACTCGTAATCACCAACTATGCACTGGAGTAGCTCTTTGCCTGTGAAAAGAACTAATTACGATTTGTCTGCTGAAATGGTTGATGTAATTATTATAGTTAGCCATTGTTAACCGCTCTATCCCGGTCGTATTTAGTGATAGAACTCCTTTCGCATAATAATGGACACTCGGTTGTGTTCAACAGCTTCTTAGCCCTTGTGTACGTTAGAGATAGGTCCTGCTGAAGATAATACTAGGTGAATCCGATAAAAGAGAGCAGAGTCATAATTCCTTTGGACGACTCAACCCATACGAATTATAACATAGAAGAGCCTTTAGAGTCTCATGCACAATTGTCCTTCTCCTCACCCGTGTGTTAGACAGGAAGACAATTGGTAAGTAAAGGAGAATCACACCTGTTAGTAGACGGACGCGAATGGAAGCTGTGTGAGCACTTGAACAGGACTGGAGTGGCAATAAAGGCACAAAAAAGGATGGACGCATGTTTGACACTACGTAAAATGGATGTTTTATTAAGACTTTGGCTTTGCATTATAGCGAAGCATAGACCAGACTTGTGCCTAATACCTAGCTAGTTCTCTTCCCCTCTTTGTCGCCTTAAATACAACAAAGTCAACCAGATCTATTGAGACAATAAAGTCAGTGACTCTTGAGGCGCGATTGGAGGTGACGATGGCATTACGTTGGGGATGACATTCAAACTGAAAAGTGAGCCACCCATGGACTTGGTATTGTTAGTCAATGATATTGCATTAGTTTTGAAGATTGAGCCAAGCTTTTGGCCGGTACGCATGCCTTTTTTTGAATGAACGACTTTCGGGCATGCTTGAGACGCTACGGTGGAGGATGTTGGAAGTGAACTCGGCATTTTCCGAAGCTGGTTGAACCTACGGTCACGTAAGCAAGAAGGGCCGAAGCGTTATCAAAATTCAGCTTCTTGATGCGAATGCTGCCACCGAAGGTGGACCTTAATGCGGAAAGACCAACTGGAGAACATCATCAAGAACATACCTCTGCCATCCAAATAGAATTTTTTTCTCTACATATTGTCTTGTTGAGATCGCAACAGTCCACACCAAACTGTTCATGCCACCAGTAAAAGGAACAAACCTCTTCTTTTTGTAAAGGAACATGATCCGTAGTAAGTTATACCTAAAGCAGAGTGGAGGTGCGGAGGACATTTTTTTATACAATGCCAATTCAGCATCACTTCCCACCCCATTATTTAACAATTTTGCTATTTTTTTTGGCAGAAATAAACAATGGACTTGATTTTAGTTTGCGACAGAAAGCGGTCTGCTCTCCACATGCACACTTGTCAGAAAGTGGCATTTCCAAGGCCCTCTTGAATCTTAAGACCACCTTCAAATCAATGACAGTTGGTCAAGTTGTCATTTGGGGATTTTCCAATGTAAGAGATGTAATTATTGTAAGAAGGATTGAAAAGTTATAATACGCATGTTCGATGAGACACATTTAATTGAGAAAGGGAGAATTTTGACGTGGTTTGGTGGGTATTTTAAAGGGTGGAATGGAGGAAGGGAGGGGAGGAAAGGAGGGAGGGAGTGACAAAGCAGTCCTGGGTGCCTCCCTGGTGAATAATGCATTCACGAGGGGTTAATCAAAGCCAAGGCTTTTAATTAGGCCCGACTACAGCTCCTCCTCCTCCTCCTCCTTCGCCTACTGCTCTTCCATCCTCCACGCTTCATCGGTTGCGTGCATCAGTACTGCTCGAAGCGCATCCATTATGGATGAGTTGAAGTGAAAAGGAGAGGCATATAGACACGTGGCTCTCAGCCCACAATACCATTTGACAAAAAGCAACTCGTCTTGGAATTCGGGGAGACACAACGATTCGTCTTAATGGTACTCCGCTGTCACGCAGACCCCTAATCATTGTTGCGCCACGCTTAAGAGGGAGAGGTGCTCTCATCAAAGACCAAAACACTGCCCATCAAAACATCCTTAAACCATTTTTAGGGTGAACCATCTGCTTTTCAACGGTCGGCCTGGTAAACATGCAAATGGTTCAACTTGTTTCAAATGTAGGGGTCAGTAAACTAGAGGAGCCTAGAATGGGTCTGAGAGGCCTCAACGGCCAACACGCCAACAGGTGGGCGATTATAAGCCTTTCCATCTACTTGTAAAAGTGCACTGCGTTGCAGTGAATGGGTCCTCTTCTGACCCTCTACATTTGTTCTTTAGCTTACTTAAACATTCAGTGGCATACGCTTTTTATGCTTAATAAAAATTTCTAACCGTAACATAACAAATAACTTTGTTTTTTGACTTGGTTCACAAGATGTGTTTGACAGCATAGCTGACCTATTGTATCAAGAAAAATAATTTCAGTGCGAAAACATTTAACCTTGCCTCATTACTTACGAAACTCCTGTTCTACTTTTTTAAGACGACTGACTATTCTATTCCATTTGGCGTACCTGTCTTCACGAATTTCTGACATTTCTTTGGGTCAGAAACGCAAGGCAAAAGCAAAGTGCTTGAAGTTTTGGAGACCTCGTTTTTTTCATCAGAAATCTCGTGAGTGTTGGAAGGAAGGCGAATACTTGGGGCGTTTTGATGGTTACTTTGGTATGGGGGCCACAATGCAAGGGGCTTGGGGTGGGTTGCGTACCAAAAGCCGTGAATGCAGTGAATAATCACCTATCGCTGCCGCAGATGCATGCAATTCTACACCTCTTAACACCGCAAAATATACCGAAAGCATTCAAAGTTTACGACTGCTTCATTTTTTTCCTCTTCATAAACACAACTGAACCATGAAACACCTGCTTAGAATATTCCAGCATTTATTGTAACTTTGTGCTACCCATAAATCTGCCTTCCTTAAGGAGCGAAAAATGCAGTCGTTTGATTTTTTTGATAAAGGCACTAGTATAACAGTCAGGCATATGCCGGGGTTAAAAATGGGAAGCGATCCATTATTTTCTTATCCCCTTCCCAAAGAATGTGATCAATTTTTGGGTTCATCAGAGCTGATTTACCGAGAAAAAAGGAGCAAAACTCATTGGGTGTATTTCAAGTAATAACTAAAAGTTGAACCACCATCGAGTGACATGCGGTAGACAGAGCCAATATTTGCGGCGCTTTAAACGTCATGAACGAGTGGAGACTTTATGCAGTTTTTCATGAATCACTCAACTACTGGCGGAAATCAGAGACTTTCCAAGACGCAAATCAGCAGCGAAGGCAACACATATGCAAAGTAGACGCCTTAACTGATAATTTGGTGTTTTTGCAACAACGTTTACATAAACTCCAATCGAATCCACTGCTACACGCTACTTTCCGGTGTAGCGGGAAGCCAAGCAGACCGGGCAAATGTGTGTAAAATCGCTCGCCGTAGCAATATTTACGGGTGGTTATTCACCATCCTTCCCAAGCCACCCACCCATCCACTCATCCATTCATTCCTCCACTCATCCACTCACTCACTCATGCACGCACGCACGCATGCACACAACACCACGTGCGCATGGAGTTGCGAGACAAACTTCCGGCCTGTGGGGTATTGTAGAGCTCTGGATTCCTCCTCCTCCACCTTCAACCGCTGCTACAAGCATCTATCACACACCACCCCTTTATCTCATGGGCAGGTAAGTTCTGGATGTAGGATAACGTGCTCCGCTCTGAGCACATAATGTACTGTTTGTGGTCACATCCTGCCAGCATCAGTAGTAGCAGTAGTAGCTACAGCAGGGGTGGAAAAAGTTACAGTTCGGAGTTGGGTGGTGTATAGGCAGTACTCGCAACACGTGCACTCAAAAGCACATATCCACGTACACACGCGTGTCCCCTGTTCCGCTGTGCATCTGAAAGCGGGCGTGCCCGGAAGTCAGAGTCCCTCTCGCGCACTCTCTCTCCCTCTCTCTACCCCTACCCTCTCTCCGTTACCTTCATCGCTGACCCTCCCCCTCCTATTCCCCTTCCCTTGCTCCCCCCACTGTTTCTCCTCCCTCGAGCTCGAGGGGGGAACGACGTTCAAGTGACCGGATATCGTCCCGTCTACGCGCGTGCGCACAAGCGCTACAGGGGGAGCATAGGGAACGGATACAGTTGCTAACGGAAACGGCTGCGATGGCGATGAATGTGTGTGTGTGTGTGTGTGTGCGAGAGGGAGAGAGAGAAAGCGAAGGGGAGAAGAAGAAAAGGCTAACTAGTTCGGTCTACTGTGCGATAACTTGCCATCAGATATTGGAGTAGTGGTAGGAGGCGTGGTCATAGATTTCAGCCACTAAAAAGAGACCTAGTTAAGCTTATCTAGTCCACTAGCACCGGACATTGCCTGTAAATGAATTTAACCAAGCCCATTATCAAACTTATCCACTTGTATATAGGGGCGGTAAAATGAATAAAAATTAGACTTCATTGCAAAATCTTGTGCCTTACTTGCCATGACGGGATGATGGACCAAAGTTATCAATTAGTAATTCTCACTTATTCTGGCCAACTGACGAAGCAATCGTTGCCAAGGCATTGTGCCAAGTTGCAATTTGATCTATACTATCAGACAGTAGGAGAGGCAGACAGACTTGATCTTATTTGATGGAAATTCTTTCAAACATCATTGTTATTGTTGGCAATTGGTTTGTCTTTGTAAACTGTCCCAGAATGTCGAATTTCTAAGAAGGCCTAATACGTTTCCACCACTAAGATTCTTTAGCAAAGGGAGGGAAATAAAATGGAGCTACTCTGTGCCATCTATCAATCTTTGATCAAGAAAAGTTAATGTTGAAACTCAATTTTGTCAAACCATTTCTGGCTCTAGAAGCTAGCATTCGAGCCGCGGACAGCAGCGTATCGGTTCAACATTTTTAAAGAGCTAATGCGCTTGACTAATGGGTAACAGGTAAGGAAAACTAAAATGTGGTATCGCTCTTCCATTCTGATCCAGACGTGGAGACAGTATTGCCTTCTAGGATAAGAAATTTCCTCATTTAGTTAATCAGTCCTGGATACTTTAGAAGCCACCTAGCTGCCGACTTCCGAATCACGTCACGCCACACGCACACAAAGCGTAGTGATTGTTGTGATGGAGGTGGGCCTGCATTTAATGCGTTTGATGTACAATGCATCTAAGGCTTGAAAATAACTACTGGCACCTTCGTTGGCTTGATAAACGGAAGCGAGTGCTGACTCTCACCACTTGTTAACCAGCTAAGGTAAAGCGAGAAAACGTCATCCGGCAAGCCGATAGGCTGTCCTCGAGACCTGTCTACTCCCCTTTGATGTTAATGTCAGCGACACCAACTTGCTCAGTCGCCTCGCCTTCTTCAACCGATTTTACCTGTACACGAATCGTCACATCACTGATGCATCGCTTGGAAAAGAGAAATGTTGTTCCGCCTCACCTGTGAATTGGCGTCGAAGGGGTAAGCCATCCTGTTGAGCATGACGAGTCGTCTTCTGAGGAAATGGAAAAGCCACAAAATTTGGTGATTGTGTCGCATTTCTGGCGACGAGACCCGCTACTCTACTCCTCGAACAATCACCATACCCTCTGCAGCATTCCCTCTCCCCATGCACTTGACTCGTTACTCTTCAATAAAACTATCAAATACAGTACGCAGTTTTCAGCATCAAAGTATTGACGTAAAAAACCCCTAGGTGGCTCACTGAAGGTTTTCGAACGAGAATAGCAAAATAACATGAAAGACCCTACAAAGAGACAATTGATTGACGTAAATGAAGTCTGCTAATATATGCAAGTGCATGAAAATTCGACAAATTGGAAGCCATGGTATTGGTCAGATATATGTTGAGATCGGCACGAAAATTCCCTCATTAGGAAGTGCCTTCTTACTGACTACCTCTTTTCTCCGCATCGTCGTTTCTAATCCCCAATCCAGACAAGTTGATTATGGTCGCTGCATATTGTCCCTCTTTAATTTGGCAGAAGAGCAGATTATTTCATTCACCACCGGCTCTTACCCTCCGTCATTTCTCTTTCACTCCGAATTAACATCGCAGTTGTTTCTGGGTGGGGCGTCATCTTTGCATTGTATGTTTAATGAATGGGACGAGTCCTACGCGTACATTCACTCATTCTCTAACTCACCATGGCCCCATTTCAAGCCGTACGATTATGTATGTACACAGTCTGTTAATTTTGCAGGCCAAAAACAATCGAATGTAACGATGCTTCTTAGTCGGATGAGTAGAGGTCCAATCGTTATTTCTTCCCCGATCCTCCCCTCCCTTGTCCTCTCACCCTCTTCTGTCTAATCGAAGAGAGGAGGAGAACTACTGGTCAAGCAATTGTAACAAGAGAACTGCGGAGGACAATGCAAGCGTGACGTGGATTTAGGAGATGTACTCATTCAACTTCTCATTTGCTCGCTCGCCTACCTCCCCCGCCCCCGTCCCCGCCTTCTCCCCAACCCTCCAACTTTAGCAATTGGGATTTATAGCATGTTCGACCATTGTCTGTCTTAGAATGTCATCAACCAAAGACTGTTCTCTGAGCTTAAATTGATATCGTGCAGACAATGAATTATATTTTGCTGCTTTTTGGGTCCATCCATGATTGGCACGAATGACAACTTGCTAAGTGAACTAATCTTCGGAATAGGTTATTAGTCAACCGATCAGAGAATCTGCACCAGAATACTTTATACGGTAGCAACTAAAACCTATTGAATGGAAGATATTTTTATTCTACGCCGTGTGTGCTTACAAATAGTCAACAGTTATATGTTGGGCGATAAGAGGAAACGACAATAGCACAAACGATTCTTTAGTACTACTGCCAACACAACCACTAACATTGCCGTCAGTAAAGTGAGAAGATTCTGTCGAACTGCTACCGATTACCTACAAATTGTAACATTCGCGAAGGAAAGAGGAAGAGCAGGTCACTGAATAGGAAGCTTCCAGCTTGAGGAAACAAGGAGAGGTCAAGACTACACAGCATTGCTACCCCTCTTTGATAAAACTTTGCCATCTATCTTAGAAATGACCAGAGGATAAGCCCGAAGGCCTTCCGACATTTGTCATGGGATGACGCATCCCATCCGTGTACTGTGGAAAAGGATAGACCAAGTAAATTTGAGAACAACAAAATGAATTCGATAAAAAAACAGATTCATAAGAGATTTCCTCATTGAAAAATTGTTTCTTAATATCTTCAAGTTTTCAGGTTTGGAATGAAGAGGATCCCTTAAAATGGGTTGAGCTATACATTCGAAGTAACTTACGAATGAACATATATGGTAATGCGTATTAGCAGCGCATAGGCTAATTAAATAGTGCTGAGTGGAATACGTAGATAGTGATTCCTTAACCCCTTCATAATACTCAAACACACTTTTAATAGCTTACCGAAAGCGACAGTTACGAGCTTGGTGATCTCAAAAGATCGGTTTAAATGAGTCACAGTGGCCATTAGCTCGAATGCCTTAAAAATAAATGCCATGAAAGCCCTACTCTCGCCTTATCCTGTTAAAATCTCAACATTAAGGTTATTTACCTGTTTATTCAAGCACTATCCAGCTTCTTGTACAGTCTGCCTAATCCGCGTTGTCCATCTCTAAGGTAGCAACCGGTTTGCCCACTTTTTGAAATACCGCCACTGTGTCCAACCTCACCCCCCCTTCCTTCTAACCCCACTATGTGCTCTTTCAACAACTGATACTGTGGATAGCATCTGATTCCTTTGGCGCTTCTCTTCTGGTGACTAATACAAACTATTGAGTCATGTGCCTGGATGCTTTCAAAGGAGCCTTCCAACCTTCTAATGGGTGTTTTGCAAATGGGACTAGTGACCCTGCATGACGAAACAAATTTGCCCAAACAATAATGCCGGCGAGAAGAAGAGTAATACAGAAAATTAAGAGCAGAGAGTGCAGGAAAGTAAAAAATGAGCCCGCGCAACTCACTTTTTAGAAAAAAATAAATTTGATAAATAATGCTTCCATTTGTATCTTTAATTAGCAAGGTTTTACTTAATTACTATTAGTAATTAAAAAATTATTTCCGGGAGCATCTCATGGGACATTGTTTTATTCCGCTGGAGTTGATGCATGCTTTGACACCTCCACCTCTCGAAAGAAGAGCGTTTCTGTACCCATCTGAATTGAGTCTTCGACGCATTGTCAACTGGGGCATTCCTAGCTTATCTGGACTAAAACGATAAGCAGGAGTGAAACTGGTCACAGGATTTTTGTTACAAACAGGTGCTAGAGAACTTACGGTGCAGTGAGAGGTTTAACACCGATTCCTCGATGGGTTTCTACAATTTTTTGGGCCTCTGGACGTACTCTAGCAACAGGACACTTCGTGTCTTCATTGGACCCGTCAAACACAGCTGAGCTTCGATTCTTCTTTGCAATCTCTACTCCCTAAGGGAAGAAGAAAGCAAATTCACTGGTTTGTCTATAAATTTCACCACTAATGCACTACTGAAATCCGATCCTCTAAGGTTATTGTTAATTATAAGCCAACACTCATGAACTACCTCGAATTTAACTCGGGGGTGTATTTTGTAGCTCTCAAACTGAAGGTCCTTCGCATAGCTCAGGGCAGCTGTAACTCCTGGACTGTCTTGAAGGCTCCTCGATGGCAATTTCCCATGGAAA